>JAMXBD010004878.1:0-37895 GCA_024138025.1 Combretum micranthum
AAAAGTTTTTTTTCAACTTCAAAATGTGTATATTTCATTTAAAATGAAGGGCTTAGGGTATAGATAACATAAATGAGTGATTTTGGTGGCAAAGTTTAGATCTATGAGTTTAAATTTATTATCATGGGTTTCATTTAGATGTATGTTCATATTATGTGTAGATCTTAGATTTGAACTTGAACAAAAATTGTGAAATTCGTATTTGGCAAGACCCCATTTAAAAACCACTTTCCAAATGTCACAATGTAATTTTTACTTAAGATAATGAAGGCTTAATATATGTATATCATCAAGACTTCTTTTTACATGAATCAAAAGTGATTTTCAAAATAAAAATTCTATTTTCGGATTTTGGCCAAGGCATATTTTTAAACATGTTTTCCAACTCAAAATGAAGTTTTTATTTAAAAAAATAAAGGCTCTTAGGATAGGATATGTAAGGAATGGATTTTCAAAGTTTAGATAGATTTTATCAAAAGAATGTCCAAAATAAATTTTGTAAGTTCGGATCCCAACCAAGACCAATTTTAAAAACCTATTTTTCAACTTCAAAAAAAGACTTTTATTAAAGAAATGGAAGCCTTAAGGGATAGGTTTGATTAGGAAATGGTTTTTTTGAAAGATTAAATGAGTTTTACAAAGAAAATAAGCTCAAATGAATTTCTCAAAATTCGGATTTGAAAATAGCCACAATTAAACACTATTTTCAAATGCCAAAATGATAATTTTGATAGGAAAATGAAGTCCTAGGGTATATATATATAGACCAAGTTTTGATAAGGATAAAAGAAGTTTATCAAAATATAATCTTAGAATAACAAATGGTTTCTAAGAATAGGTTAAACAATGTTTTCATTCTTTAAAATTTTGTAAAATTCGTATTAGGCAAACCACCTATGTAAACACCTATTTTCTAACCCCAAAATGAAGGTTTTTATTAAAATAATGAAAGTGATGGTTATATGGATCATCAAGGTTGAGTTTTGATAAAATAAAGTATGATTTTGCAAGAAGAAAGACTATTTTTCTTAAGTTAGTAAATTCAAAGTTTTGCCAAATAAAGGTTTTCAAAAAGATTTTTGATATATATGTATACATATGGTAGATCATCTCATAATCTTCATGACAATAGCTTGTTGTAAGTAATACTATATGATGAGATTGTAAAAAGTAAGTATGAAAATTGAGTTTATCCAAAATTTGTAAATTCAGATGATTTCAAATCATGCCTTAAAAACTCATTTATCAACTCCAAAACTTGTGTTTTATATGAAAAATGAGGAGTTTAGGTTATAGGTATCATCAAGTGATGATTTTGATAAATTAAGATGGGATTTGCTAAGAAAAATATATAGAACAAGGAGTAGAAACAAAGTAGGAAAAATTGAGTTGTTGTCAATTTTTATGAAATTTGTAATAATTGAGTAATGGCATGAAAACCCATATTTTTCAAACTCAAATTAGAATTTTTATCAAAGAAATGAAGTCCTTAGTGGCTAGGCATAGTTGAGCTTTAATTTCTAAAGTATCAAATGATTTTTACTTAAAGGAATCACTAAAAAAAAAAAAAAAACTAATTTTTACAAATTCGGATTTTGGAATCAACCCTACTTGAAAACATGTTTACAAAGTGTAAAATGGAAAATTTTATGTAGAAATGAAGGTCATAAGTAATATATATAATGAAGACTCAATTTTAACAAAAATAATTATATTTTCTTAAGTAATAAATCCAAGACAAATGGAAATGATCAAAGTTAGAAAACTAGACTTTTCATTAGTTGTTATTATGGTCTTGCAAAATAAAAAGTTATAAAATTTCCTTTTTGCAAAAATCATTAATTTCATGCATACATTAAGCTCATCTCATGTCATTCATGTTAGGGAATCACTCATATTGCATGTATAGCTAATTTATATAGTAGGAACATTACAAACATTTACAATACTATTTTTCGAAATTGGAAACCGTTACTGATCAGATCTGATTCCTCTGTTCCAAGACCTAAATGTTTTCAAAACTTGAAAATAATATTAGAAATAGATAGATCTTTTGAAGTAGATAGAAATCGATATATAATTTGTAAAATTCCGAATTAAAATGACCAAGTTATGGCCGTTTTAAGTTGGAATTTCCGCTTAGGACGAAAATTGCGATTTTGATAGGTTGAACAAGATAGTTTGCATTAGTTAAGTGATGAAATACTTATTAGAGTATTTATTCCTTTTTAGGCGATCCCGGATTCGACGATTCCCGACCACTAGATTACTTGTACTAAGAGATCGGTGATCCAATGGCCGAGTGAGTATTACTTCCGATTTCATTTATTGTATGTGATTGTAATAATAGTTGCACTAGATATTTGGTAAAGATAAAATGGATATGCATGATGGGGACGAATAGGAACTGTGTATGCTTGTTGTTGATATGAGAAATGGAATGTAAGAATATCGAAGCCGAGTGATTAACTATTGCTTGTATAGATGAATTAGAATTGATTGTCCGCGATTATTAACTGATCACTTAAAAGAATTGGTATAATTGATTATTCAGAATTGAAGATGAAATTGAACTCATTCATACACGATGGGGATGGAGCATTAGCATTTGTTGGTTTATCGTTGTACCTTAAACGATTTTATAGTTTATGTTGTCCGTAAGCTGAAACGGTCTTGGTCGTATCGCAGGATTCATTAACCTGCTAACCCGGGATGGAGGCGCAATTCCATCCATATGATTTTCGGCAGGTCATATGTTTGTTGAATTCACGAGTTTGATGCATATCACTTGTCTGACTAATCACTTGGTTGTATGACGTGTTATAAATGTAATCCTGGAAGTTTTCACTCACTAAGCTAGTGCAGCTTATACCCCAATAGTTGTTTAAATGAACAGGTTATCTCAAGAATGCTAAGTGGGGACTGAGATGGTTGAAGTCGAGAATGACTTCAGGAGTCCGACAAGACATAAGAATGTTTGAAGTTATTAGCTAGGTTTTATTATTTGCCTTGTAATAGTTTTATGTAATAGAATCTTTTGATGAATTGTAATTGAAGTTTAATGAGTTGTATTTTGAAGAATAGTGAATTGAATTTCCTTCACATTGTTCTCAAGTTGTATCAACATAAAATGCATCACTCCGATGAGTCTCCTCCATGTGTTAGACGTCTTGTACATAGTATGGAAGCCTTCGCGTGACCGAGGTGGTCATTCTTAGGCTTTAATATTGTGTACGGCGGACTGCTACGTTTAGGGTACCCTTCGAGGCGTGACAACTGTTCCTTGGGCGAATCTAGTGTGGAATAAAATTACTAGACCCAGGTATCGTTTTATCCTTTGGATTGCTTTGAATGGCAAGCTTCATACTAAGGATAAGTTGAAGATCTGAGGATCTGTTCATAATGATTTGTGTGCTTTCTATGGTGCTCATATGGAAACTATTAGTCACTGCTTGGGTGAGTGTATTGTCAACAAACAAGTTTGGGACAAACTGTAGAGTTATGGGTTATGTCATGGAAGGATAAGGTGCTGGAGGAGATTGATTTCTTGGTTTCAACGGCGAGCAAGAGGGAAAAGTCAGTTGGCAGTCTGCAGGAGATTTGTTTTAGCTATAACTGTGTATTACATTTGGAAGGCCAGGAACAAGAAGGTGTTTCACAATGAAACTCCCAGTGTTGTTGGCATTCTTCAAAACATTAAGTTCATACTTTTGTATAGATACAAGAATTGTAGTCATAGAGCTCAAATATATAGGTATATAGAGTAGTCCTTGAGAGATTAGATGTCAGCCACAAGGCAATCTCCTTGTGGATTTTGTATCCATTTTTGTTTGATTAATGGAACTTTTTTTGGTGTTTTTAGTAAAAAAAAGAAAAAAAAAATATTGTTATCATATAAGTAAAAAGCACTAAATTGATTTTTTAATAACATATATTGTTATCATATGTAACACTAATGTCTAACAATCTTTTTTTGTGACTGATCAATTGATTTTTCAACGTCAAAACGTTGTAATAAAAATAATTGGTGGTGATTTGTACTAATGAGATGTGCAGTCTCTTGCCTTCATTCGGGTCAAGAGCTAGTCTTGATTTAATATCTGTGTATAGGGAAGAAAAACTTTCCTTTATTCTTGTGTGAAATTTTCTTAATAGTCATAAAGTTATTGCACAATTTATTTATGATAATAAATTGAAAGATATCAACGTTTGAGATTAAGTTTATTTAAGGTATCAACATGATTAATAAGTTTTAAAAAAGATTTTAATACTTAGGAATAAATTCATTTAAAGTATTAGTCTTTTAAGTAGTTAAAAAAAGAAATCAAGATTTTGCAAAGTAAGCAAATAAGGTATCAATAATTGTTTGGGGAAAAAAAGTATCAATAATTTACTGTTAAGGAAAATTATGGAAACTTAATTCAAATGTGATACCTTAAATGAATTTTACGAGATGTTAATTTCTTTTTCAGTCACTCAAAACGTTAATACATTGAATGAACTTATCTTCAAAGCTTCACACCTTGTGTTGTAATTCACCTAATTTATTATTATTATTTACATTTAGTTCTCGTATTCTTACCGTTGTTCTTATTCCTTTTAAATTAATTTGCATACGGGGTCTTGCATCATATGCATAGGATTCCTATACAAGTATTTTATCCTTGATTTTATATTAGTTTTCTTTTAAATTATAATTTTTTAATTATTTTATTAAGGGTTAATTACAAAAAATATGACTTATGTTTTAGCCGATTTACAAACACATCACCTATCTTAATTTTTTTTGACAATTAAGTGAATCAAGTTTCATACGGAAATGTCAATATAATTAATTACTATTAGAGGGATACATGTTAGAATCTTATCAAACTGAAAAAATTAATTTAATAAAAGTATTACTAAAGAAAATAAAATATTAAAATTTTATTTAAAAAAATGAAAAAAATTTGTAACATTAATTTTTATCACCAATAAAATATTGGCATATGTCTATCTAAAATTATTACATAATATTGGTACTTTGTATGAAATTCGGATCACCTAATCATAAAAAAAATTAACATAGGTAGTATGTTTGCAAATTGACCAAAACATATGTCACGTTTTTGTAATTATACCTTTATTTTAAATAGCTAAATAGTAAATCAGCACCTAAAAACACACTATTCAAAGAATACAGTCTAAGTACTCGATTTTAAAACCTAGAATTCCAAATTTGTATAAAGTGAACATAAGAATTGTATTTACAATTTATTCTAATAATTTTGTTTAAGAATTCCATTGTATCTTGTAAATATACAGAACATCTTAGGGTCTGTTTGTTTTGGCTTTTTTCTGACAGATACATACACTTTTTCAAACTTTTTTCTAACAAATTATTTATCAAAAAATAGATATAGATAAAAAAAGGTTGACAGTTCTCATCAAAAGATCAAATAGAATAAATATAGATAAAATTTATATGCAAATCGGATATATTTACATATACCATTTTAAAAAAAGATACAGATACAGATGAAAAACAGACAATCCAAACAGACTAATTTCTTACTCGGCTATTATGCGAACTATTTTGCTTCACTGCTTGAGGATTTTCCATATCTCCACTCCTTTGGCTGGAATCATCCGTATGTCCTTGCTTAGTCGCTTTTAGTGGTTTGAATTTTGCAACCACTGTAAATGCACATATATAACAACTATGTTCATGTGAATCGAAAATGATGTATAAAGCTAAAATACTAGGATTAAATAAGCATTACAATTACCTATTTCAAATATCTTGCTCAGGCAACGGAGGAAGTTCATGCACGTTTTGTAGTTAGGTGGATAAACATGGCTCTTTAGGTGGATAAACATGGCTCTCTTTTCCTTGTGATTCCTTTGATTTAAATTCATAATACTCTTTACACGGTTTGAGTTCCTCCACGAAGATACCTTTTTATGGAAAGGGGAAAAACAAAATAAAGAACATAATTTCTAGATTTACTTGTTTATAATAAATAATAATACTAAAATTCAATATAATATCTTTACTAATACAGAAACATCTACTAAAAACATAATACAATAAAATAAACCAAATTTTAAAAAACACTTTCATGCTTGATATAGAATCTGAAGTCACAGCCATATATAATGGGAATAAATTTTCGAAAACTAAAACCACTACTCACTACGTGACCTCTATAACTATTAGATGCAAATCTAATTAGACAGGGTAGATCAAATTTCAGTTTGATGTAAGACTATTTGCTCACTCCTTTCAAGCATGCATGCCTTTTTGTCCGTGTTGAACTGGCACGACGACGGGTTCTATCGTGATATAGGTCATTGGGTGTGTTCTCTTATATATATATATATATATATATATATATATAATTCATTTAAGTTGTATGCAAAGTGTTTATTGTTTGGTAAATATATTAATGTCGTAAGGCATTCGTTAATATATATCTAATTATTTCATTTTACATAAGAGCAAATATATCAAATATGGGTCTAATAAGCACAAGGTTTTCAAAAATAAGAAGTAAATTTCAAAGTGTTGATTCTCTATATATCTAAAGTTTTGATGATAACAAAATGCTCAAAGAACTAACTACTCTATTAGTGTGCAGAATTATATTCAGAACTTTATACAGAATATTGGTGAATTTGTTGAACAAATATATAAGGTTGAATGATATTAAATCTTGGATCTGAGCAAGTTTTTAGATAAGTTAGACAAGACTTGTTACAAGATATGATGGTTTCGGATGTTATTTAGAAAGGAAAAAGGAACATAGAATGTTTTCCAAAAGGATAATTAAGTAAATACACATTTCCAGCAGCAAACCTTTCACAAACTTTGGAAGAAACTCAAAACAACAATTCTGGGTTTATGTGTTCTGTCCAAACAAGAACCAAAATATTTCTGGTAAGGGATTTAAATTATTTGAAGACCTACTTCCGAGATAATAAGTATATTTGGGTAATATATTCGTTTCACTAAAGTTGGATTATATCCTAGGGATTTAAACAATTTTCGGATTGGTTATCTTCATCAAAAAGATTTTCTAGATAAAAATAGAAGTTATGATTTATTATCTATGGATTGATTTCAAGACAGAGAAGTTATGTTTTCTGATTTTTCTCAAGATAAAAACAAATTCGAATTAGATATTATTAAGAAAATCAAAACAAGAACCACGTTATCTTCAAGAAGATGACACACGAAGATCATGTTGAAGACCGTGATATCAGCAACAATTTTCCAGATCTATCTCCAACAAGATCAACGTTATCAGAAGCTCTCAAACAGAAACAAATGGATTATTTTAAATTATGAAATTCAAGCAATCTTATCTTATTTCAGCGATCAAGGATTCAAATTCAAATCTGGAACAGAAGTAAACAAGAAGAACGAGATTTTCTCCTGGAGATGTCAGCAGTTTGAAAATTAAATTAAAGATAAGAGTTACAGATTTCTACTCGAGATTTTGGGATATAATCTTATCTCAAGAAAAAAAATTCTGAACGTTAGAAGGACAAATATATACGAATAGAGATGAAAGAAGAAAGAAGCACAGAACTTTTCACTGTTCAAGAAAAACAAAAACTGAGAGCTGCTTGACTTCATTCTTTGACTAAGAAAACTTAGAGTTGAAAAGCACACGTCCTTTATTCTTTCCCTGCGCAGAATTGTAGCAAATTTTACGTTATTGCAATCGTTACATTTTATTCTTTTACAAACGAAGCAACTTGTTGTTGGCTTCAAGTGAGTTAGTTCAATTACTAGTTTAGATCTGTAGATCGATTGAAGCTAGTGTATAGCGTGAGAATCGAGCAGAGAGATTTGTACAAGCTTGTAATTGATTTTATTGGATATAGTGGAACAAACCCGAAGGATATCGGGGTCCCTGGCTGGAGCTGGAAGAGTGGACTGACGCACAAGGCGGAACCACTATAAATATCTGCCTGATCTTCTTATCCCTTCTCTATTTATATTTCCACAGTTTATTTTATTACTGTTTAATTGTTCATATTGTTCTCTTAACTTAAAATCAAAGGGATTGTTTTTAAAAGGCAAAAATTTTAATTTTCTGAAATAATCAATTCAACCCCCTTCTTGATTATTTTCGGGACCAACAATTGGTATCAGAGCAGGGCTCTTTTATTAAATTGAGTGATCCAAACAAAATGACTGAGAACAATATTGCAATCAATAGAGCTCCATATTTTGATGGTTCAAATTATCTTTATTGGAAAATGCGAATGACAACTTATATAAAAGCTAATGATTATGCTTCTTGGCAGGTGATCCAATTTGGAGACAATCCAATAGCAATATCTGATGATGCTAGTTTCACAGATGAAGAGCTAAAGTTGATTGAGAAGAACAATAAGGCTAAGAATCTCTTACTCACAACCATAGCTCCTTCTGAATTTTATCTAATTTCTTCCTGTGAATCGGCAAAGGAAATTTGGGATACTCTTTCAAAAACTTATGAAGGAACAGACACAATTAAGGAAACAAAAATCAATGCATTACTTCAACGATATGAATTATTTAAAATTAAGTCTGATGAGAAAATTAAAGATGCCTTTAATCGATTCACTGCTATTACTAATGAGTTAACCTCACTTGGAAAGAAATTAGATGATTCTGATCTTGTCAGGAAAATGCTTCGAATTTTGCCAAAATCGTGGGATGCCAAAAAGACAGCTATAGAAGAAGCTCAAGATTTAAATAAGCTGACACTTAGTCAGTTAAGGGAAAAGCTGATGGCATACGAGTCACATCATGATACAACTGAAGAACCAGAAAATAGTTCAAAGGCAATAGCTTTCAAAGCCAAAAGAGTCGTTGAATCTGATTCAGAAGAGGACAGTGATGACGAAAATATTAACATGCTTACAAGGAGATTCAACAAATTCTTGAAGAAAAAGAAAGGTAAAAAGTTCAAAAGTTTCAATAGAACTAACAAATTTGATGCAGGAAAAAGCTATAAGGACAAAGAAGAAAAGAAAGAGAAGAAAGAAATTGTGTGTTATGAATGTAAAAAACCGGGACATATTAAATATGAGTGCCCTGTTTTAATCAAAAAGATTGAAAAATTCAAGAAGAAAAGTCGAGCAATGATGGCAACTTGGAGCGATTTGGATGAGTCAGAAGCTGAACCAGAAGCTATAAGTGATAATGAAGAAGAAGCAAACCTTTGTCTCATGGCTACTTCTGAGGTAACTTCTGAAACTGATGATGAATCAATTGAAGATGATATGATTGCTGAAATGGAAAAACTTTTAAAAGCTCTTAAGAAAGCTGATTTAAAAATTGCTAAATATGATAATGAGATAAAATCATTAAAGAATGAAAAAGACGCATTAAAGCAAACCAATTCCTTGCTTGTTGATGAAAATGATATCTTGAAGCGTGACAATGAAAAGTTTTTTAAGGATAATGAAAACTAAGAAAAGACAATAACTTGCTAAGAGATGAAACAAGCGTTTTGAAAGTAAAAATTGATGAATTATCGAATTCAATAAAGAACACGTTAATAAGTTCAATGAAAGTGATGAAAAGCTAAAAATGTTGATTTCATCACAAAGATTGTCGTGTGAAAAGCATGGTTTAGGTTATAATTATGGTTTGAATTCAAATACATCCAAGAAAACTATATTTGTGAGAGCCAAACCAATCGTAAATGCGGAATCAAGTGTTAAAAAGATTGATTATAAAGTAATACGTGGAAAAGAAAAGTATGTTCAAAAATCCAGAATGAATTCCAGAAGTTATTTAGAAAGAAAACATTCTTATGGAAATCATACCAGAAGGTTCCAGAAGTTATCCGAGACAGAATAGTTGGAGACAGGTAAACAACAGGTATTGGAATAATGATAATACATATACATGTTTCTTTTGTAATAAGATTGGTCACATAGAAAAGTACTGTTATTATAAAAGAAACAAGCTCAGTACTCAACAAGTAAAACAAAGAAATGAAACGAGCTTGTCTTCAAAGGACCCAAACTTGTTTGGGTTCCTAAAAAGGTTTAATCCTTTTTATTTTTGCAGGAACATGAAGCTAAAATCAATGGAACATGGTATCTTGATAGTGGATGTTCCCGACATATGACAGGAAATGCTTCATTGTTCAATAGCATAACATGGGAAGAAAAAGGATATGTAAAATTTGGAGATGACAGTAGAGGTAAAATTATTGCAACTGGAAATATTGGTATGTCCTCATACTATAGAAAATGTTTACTTAGTAAAAGGCTTGAAACATAACTTATTAAGTATCAGTCAGCTATGTGATAAAGGATATAAAATGGTTTTTGAAAAAGATAAATGCTTTGCCTTTAGTGAAAATGGTATAAAATTATTTGAAGGTTTTAGAAAGAAAAATATATATTTGATAAAACCTAATAAAATGGAAGATGCATGTTGCTTGTTATCTATGAATGATCAGATCTTTGTTTGGCATAAACGTCTAGGACATGTTAATTTTAATCAATTAGAAAAATTATCTAAAAAGAATATAATAAGAGGTTTACCTAAAATAAATATTAAACAGGATGTGAAATGTGATACATGTTTAAAAAATAAAATGGTATCTGTTTCTCATAAAAGTAAAAATGCAATAACAACTAAAAGACCTCTTGAGTTGTTGCATCTTGATCTTTTTGGACCTACTAGAACTCTTAGTATGGGTGGATGTAAATATGGATTTGTTGTTGTGGATGACTATTCGAGATATACATGGGTTATGTTCTTAAGACATAAAAAGGATACTTTGATTCTTTTCAAAAATTTGCAAAACAAATACAAAATGAAAAAGGAGTTTCCATAATTAGTCTACGAACTGATCATGGAACAGAGTTTCAAAATTCAAATTTTATAAATTTTTGTGAAGAACATGGGATATCTCATAACTTCTCAGCTCCATATACACCTCAACAAAATGGAGTTGTAGAACGCAAAAATAGAACTATACAAGAAATGACTAGATCTATGTTAAATGAAAGTGGTGTTGCTGAGTATTTTTGGGAAGCAGTGTCTACAGCTTGCTATATTATCAATCGAGTATATATTCGGCCCATGACAACAAAGACCGCTTATGAATTGTTTCGAGGTAAGAAACCTACCGTCTCTTATTTTCATGCTTTTGGATCTAAATGTTTTGTAAAAAGGAATGTTCACAATCTTGGTAAGTTTGATGAAAGATCTGAAGAAGCAATATTTTTAGGTTATTCTTTAAATAGTCGTGCTTATCGTGTATATAACAAATCCTCAAAAATTGTTGAGGAATCAATTAATGTTAAGTTTGTTGAAGATAAAAAGGATGATGAGTTAGATGAAGAAAAGGATCTCAATTCTAAAACAGAACTTAGTATAGAACCTATATCTGGAGTATCTAACCTTCCAGAAAATAAGTTAGAGGCAAGAATAGAAGGTATTTTAGAAATTGTAAGATCTAAACCAGAAACTTCTAAAGGTTGGAAATACAGGTCTGCTCATCTGTCTGAACAAATAATCGGTAATATACAATCTGGTGTTCAAACATGAGGTAAGTTACAAGATTTTGAAAATCATTTTGCTATGTTATTTGAAATTGAACCTAATAATATTGATGAAGCACTAAATGATAATAGTTGGATTGATGCCATGCAAGAGGAGTTAAATCAATTTCAAAGAAATAATGTATGGAATCTTGTACCTAAACCTAAAGGAAAATCTGTAATTGGAACTAAGTGGGTGTTTAAAAACAAACTAGATGAAAACGGAAAAATTAGTAGGAATAAAGCAAGATTAGTAGCTAAAGGATATTCACAAGAAGAAGGAATTGACTTTGATGAAACATATGCACCTGTAGCTAGATTAGAAGCAATTCGTTTAATGCTTGCATATGCATGTTATAAAAATTTTAAAGTTTTTCAAATGGATGTAAAAAGTGCATTCTTAAATGGATTTATAAAGGAAGAAGTATATGTTGAACAACCCCTGGTTTTGAAGATCCTATTAAACCTAATTATGTTTTTAAATTAAATAAAGCTTTATATGGTTTAAAACAAGCTCCAAGGGCTTGGTATGAAAGATTAAGTCTGTTTTTAATTTCAAAAGGTTTTCAAAGAGGAACAGTTGACACAACTTTGTTTTTAAAAACTTATGAACAAGATATTTTGGTTGTGCAAATATATGTAGATGATATCATATTTGGGTCTACTAATAAAAATTGTCAAGATTTTGCAAAGGATATGCAGGCAGAATTTGAAATGTCTATGATGGGAGAGTTGACATTCTTTCTTGGGCTACAAATTAAACAAACTAAAGAAGGAATCTTCATACATCAAGAAAAATACACTAAAAAAATTCTTAAAAAGTTTGGATATGAAGGGAGTAAAGGAGCTGCAACACCTATGAGTACTTCAACAAGGTTAGATTCTGACTTAAATGGAAAGAAGGTAAATGAAAAATTATACAGAAGTCTTATTGGTTCTTTATTATACTTGACTGCATCTAGACCTGATATATTATTCAGTGTATGTTTGTGTGCGAGATTTCAAAGTGCACAGAAACACATTTGACAGCTGTTAAAAGAATTTTCAAGTACTTGATAAATACTTCAAAGTTGGGCATTTGGTACCCTAAAAATCACAATTTTGATTTAATAGGATACTCAGATGCAGATTATGCTGGTTGTAAAATTGATAGAAAAAGCACATCTGGTACTTGTCAATTTTAGGTGACAAATTAGTTTCTTGGTCTTTAAGAACAAAATTCTGTTGCCTTGTCTACAGCTGAAGCATAATATGTTTCTATTGGAAAATGTTGTGATATTGTTGTGCTCAAATGCTTTGGATTAAACAAGCAATTACAAGATTAGGATTATTTTTCAAAATATACCTATTAAATGTGATAATACAAGTGCAATTAATCTGACAAAAAATCCAGTGCATCATTCTAGATCTAAGCACATTGAAATTCGACATCACTTTATTCGAGTCATGTAATTAATGGAAATATTGTTGTTGAATTTGTGCCGTCAGATATGCAATTAGCAGATATTTTTAAAATCTTTAGAAAAAATTAATTTTGAATTTATTCGAAATGAAATTGGGATTTGTAATCCTTTTTGTTAATTTATAAGTTAACTACATATTATATATATATTAGAATAATAAAAAAAATAGGACATTAAATTTGTACGGGAACTCGTAATTTTTTTGGCGCTCAAGGTTCTAACTCTTCGTCTCTCCTTTGCTTTGTTTTCTTAAGTGTCATCCTCGTCTTGGCTATTCACAAAATCACGTTTTCATTTTGTGAAACCCTAAGAAATCCTTATTGCAAACTTTCTTCCAGTCAGTTCATCATGGGCTCCTCGCAAATCTCAATGTATCTCTAAACAAAAAATTCAAAACCGTGACCTCTAAAGATCCCATCTCTATTCAAGATACACAATCCTCTGATTTGAACAAACCCTCTCTCAATCCGTTTCATCATCTAGGGTTCGTGAAGAATGAACTAAAAACAAACAAGAATCTGGACAAAGCTCTCAACAACCTAAAGGAACAGCGAAAACGAAAGAATTCAAGGAAAATCCTCTCGAGTTCTGATCCAGAACCTATTTTAGAGTCTTTAAGAATATAAAGAAGAAGAAATCTTCCAAATCTCCTTCAAAGAAAAGGAAAGAAGTTCCATCGTCTCCAACTGAGCATTCTCAAAAGAAAAGAAAAATGAAAGATTCAACCGCAAGCTGTTCTATTACAAAGGTAAAAATTCATGATTGTGCTTTTATAGATTTTGGATATTTTAAGAGGAATGGATTTTATTGGGATGAATGGCTAAAAAATGTTGGTTGTAGAAAGCTGTGTAATCTGACTGGAGATGTAGTTGGAGAAATGATTGAGGAATTTTATAGGAATTTGCAGTATGTTGATTCTAGGAGTTTAAGGTCACGAGTTCAAGATGTGAATATAACAATCTCTCGTGATGGCCTAATTAGATGTTTTGGTTTGAAAGATTGTCATGATGATAATGCTATTGTTTCTTTGAGAAGGAATGACATATTTCTGAATAAATGGAAACGTAGGAAGTTTCCAGATGATGATGTGTTTGTGTATGAGTTTGGAACTAGTCGTTAGAATGCTTCACAAAATTGTCCGAGAATGTATTCTTCCTCGCAAAGGAAGTTCTACGACAATGACGAAAGATGATGGTTTGATTATATTGGGTATGATGCAGAAAATTAAGATAGATTTGGCCAAGAGAATTTTGAAAAGAATTTGGAAGGAACAAGAGTAAGATATATGGGAATGTTCTTATGGAGATATTCAAGTTTAAAGGAATTCCCATTCCTAAGAAATAAAATTTCCTATAGGTTTAAAGCGAATTGGAGAGAAAAGCATGCATCATATGCAAATTAGGCCTTATAAGAAATTCTGGTATGCAATAGATGGTGCGATTTACTTGCATCAGAACCATAGGAAAGAAATTGATTGGGAAAAGGTAAAGGCAAAAGTTGAGGGGAGAAGAACCAACCCATAGCTTCTCCATAAGTTCATTAGATAAGGAAACAGATCAAGGAATGCACAAGCTGGTAAAGAACCAATGAAAAAGAAAGAAAAGAAAAAATATAAGCCTATGACTGATGGCAAATTTCACATAAGGGAAAATTTGCAAATGGATCTTCCTCAGACAGTGAAGATCTTTGCACAAATTTCCAGAAGTCCAGGAGAAGCATCTTCCTTTCAACAAAGGTGCTCTAGCAAAGATGATGGCGCCTCTCTTGAATCTTTTAAACAGACATTACACAGTTCATATCTACAGAGATCAAGACTCAGTTATCCTCCTTGCAACAATCCCAACCTCCACCATCTAGGATGTCTTCTGATTCAGCCCGCTCATTCGATCTTCACCACCTAAGCAAGAACCTATTCCAGAAGCTGTCACAACTGACACTTCAATTGATCATGGTGCTCCTCGATCTCGACAACCTTATGAACCCACTCCTCCAAACTTAAGTCTTGTGCCATTTATTCCTCTTGATGTACTTCATCATCCAGATAATTATCTTGCTCCACCTCCACAATGTTCTGCTGATAACCCTCTCTTCCTTCCAACTATCGCAGGCGTTAGAAAAAGACAGCTCGAAAATCCACAAAAAGAAATAAAAAGCATTAGTTTTTGTTCTGTTTTCTTTTATTTCGGATATTTCTGTTTCTGTTTTTGTTGATATTTCACATCAGACCTATGATGTAATTTTGCTAAACCGTTGATATCAACTTATATTCTATTTTCTTCTATTTTTGCTGACAACAAAAAAGGGGAGAAAGATTTATCTGAAAATGAATATGAATGAATGTGTGATTGTTTGTTTTGTTATTGTGATGAATGAATATAACTATATGTGAATGATTGTTTGTGAATATGTGATGAATGAACATGTAATTGTTTTGTTATCATCAAAAAGGGGGAGAATGTTGATTCTCTACATATCTAAAGTTTTGATGATAACAAAATGCTCAAAGAACTAACTACTCTATTAGTGTGTAGTATTATATTCAGAACTTTATACAGAATATTGGTGAATTTGTTGAACAAATATATAAGGTTGAATGATATTAAATCTTGGATCTGAACAAGTTTTTAGATAAGTTAGACAAGACTTGTTACAAGATATGATGGTTTCGGATGTTGTTTAGAAAGGAAAAAGGAACACAGAATGTTTTCTAGAAGGATAATTAAAGTATAACACATTTCCAGCAGCACAAAACCTTTCATAGAACTTTTGGAAGAAACTCAAAACAACAATTCTGGGTTTACGTGTTCTGTCCAAACAAGAACCAAAATATTTCTGGTAAGGGATTTAAATTATTTGAAGACCTACCTCCGAGATAATAAGTATATTTGGGTAATATACTTATTCGTTTCACTAAAGTTGGATTATATCTTAGGAGATTTAAACAATTTTCGGATTGGTTATCTTCATCAAAAAGATTTTCTGGAGATAAAAACAGAAGTTATGATTTATTATGTATGGATTGATTTCAAGACAGAGAAGTTATGTTTTTTGATTTTTCTCAAGATAAAAACAAATTCGAATTGGATATTATTAAGAAAATCAAAACAAGAACCACGTTATCTTCAAAAGATGACACACGAAGATCATGTTGAAGACCTTGATATCAGCAACAATTTCCAGATCTATCTCCAACAAGATCAACGTTATCAAAGCTCTCAAACAGAAAACAAATGGATTATCTTAAATCAGAAATTCAAGCAGATCTTATCTTATTTCAGCGTATTAAGGATTCAAATTCAAATCTGGAACAAAAGTAAACAAGAAGAACGAGATTTTCTCCTGGAGATATCAGCAGCGTTTGAAAATTAAATTAAAGATAAGAAGTTACAGATTTCTACCCGAGATTTTTGGGATATAGATCTTATCTCGAGCACAAAAAAATTCTGTACGATAGAAGGACATAATATATATGAACAGAGATGAAAGAAGAAAGAAGCATATAACTTTTCACTGTTCAAGAAAAATAAAAACCGAGAGCTACTTAACTTCATTCTTTGACCGAGAAAACTTAGAGTTGAAAAGCACACGTCCTTTATTCTTTCCCCACGCACAGAATTGTAGCAAATTTTACATTATGCAATCGTTGCATTTTATTCTTTTACAAACGAAGCAACTTGTTGTTGGCTTCAAGTAAGTTAGTTCAATTTCTAGTTTAGAATCTGTAGATCGATTGAAGCTAGTGTATAGCGTGAGAATAGAGCAGAGAGATTTGTACAAGCTTGTAATTGATTTTATTGGATATAGTAGAATAAACCCGAAGGATATCAGGGTCCCTGGCTCGGAGCTGGAAGAGTGGATTGATGTACAAGGCGGAACCACTATAAATATCTGTCTGATCTTCTATATCTTCTCATTTATATTTCCACAGTTTATTTTATTGCTATTTAATTGTTCATATTGTTCTCTCCACTTAAAATCAAAGGGGATTGTTTTTAAAAGGCAAAAATTTTAATTTTCTGAAATAATCAATTCAACCCCCCTTCTTGATTATTTTCGAGACCAACACAAAGACTAAACACTTACGAAGCAACGTTTATAAGAGGCCTAATTACAATTTCTTGAAATTTAATTAGAATTGCTTTAACCTGAGGACTACACACTGACTTTTTCCTTTAGTATCACTTGTCCTCAGATACCAAATGAAGTTATGGCTGTAATTGGCTTACTGCAGAACTACCATTCGCAAGTATGACCACTTCAATGTTATTGTTGAAGAATATTTCTTATTTTAATCATTTTCACTTTTCAATAAAATAAGGTAATAAGATAGCGTTTCTGTGGATGACTGATATAATAAATATGGATATAGCCCTTCAAGGGAAAAATCAATGGTATTAACATCCCACATGTTTAAAAGAATGATAGATAAATGCTATTTTTCATTTTGACAAATGGTAGAGACAGTATATAATTTTTATAAAATTTTTTATATATTATAATTTTATCAATACTTATAAGCTACTAACTAATCAGTTCACTTGACATTTTGGATGATTGAAACTTTTCTCATAAAACTAGATCCTCTAAGCTATTGCTTCTTAAATAAGAGATGGCAAAATTGTATCATCTTATGCCTTGACTAATGTGCCTTGACTTTCTTATATAAACATTATCATGGGTCGTAATGTTATAAAACCAATATCACTTCGCATGGATGTAGCTAGCTTAAATGGTGACCATAAAACGTACCAATTTATGCATCTGATCAATAGCTAAAACCTTTGTATATAGAGAGTAGCTAGTCTTACAATGGTAAATTATGCTCCTCCAGCATCCAAGGTGAGTGCCGCTTCCAAAGACTAAAGCCTTAGTTGCTAGATGTGAAGTGGCGTCTGCCCTTGCTCATTCACAATAAACTAGATTTTCATACAAGTGTATGATTTGAAATGCCAAATCTGAAAGATGCAAAAAAAAAAAAAAAAAAAAAAGGTTTTCACTATATAATATAATAACCTTTTCTCTATGGAAATAAGGAAGAGTAAGTAATAAGTCAGACATTTCAGTGGGGAGGGGACATACCAAAGACCCTCCATTGATGGCAACATGAAGAATGGTCTGACCATCTTTTCTTCTACATAAGAATAACCAGTTTCTTTGGTAATATATGAGTTGAGGCATAAAAAGGCTTCTTTTTTTACCAAGTAGAGCAGCCAAGAATAGAGGGGTCTCGCTTTCATGGTTGCGTATTCCTACCAACTTGGATGACCATTGGCAATGCACTTGCACATCCTTATACTTCCCATCAAAGCAGCAAAGTGGAGAGGGGTATTTCCTCTCTCATTTTCTTTCTTCAATATTTCCATAGGCTATCTCTTTTCCTCGATCAGCCTGACCAATGCTTCAACCACCTCTTCCTGGTTATCGGAAGTTGCAATGTGCAGTGTTGTCTCGCGATTTTTAGTGAGAGTGGCTCCATGGATGCTTGGATGGTCCCTGTAAATTCTAATTACTGCATTCCATTCCCCTTTCGTGGCTCTTTGGAGTAAAATTTTCTTGAGCTGCTTTGTGCTCATATTGGTCCTTCTTATGTTTTGTTTTGCATACGAAATAAGATGGTCTTAGACTTATGTTGGTAGAGCCTAAATGGAAATTAATAATGGAAAGTTGGTAACTTCAAAAGCAAGATGTTGAGGAAAAATCTAATTTAAAGTGCTGAATGGAATAACTTTATTATTTATTTTTGCTTCATATGTTCCAATACTTCTTTCTCAAGTCTAAAGGAAAAAGAAAACTTAAACATGTTACACTTGTCATGATAGATAGGTGTTAGTTGCTCCATTATTTTATTGTTGTCCTTTGAAAACCATTACATAATAGACATAATACTCACATCATAATTGTATCAATTGTATATAATTACAAGTTTAAACTTGGTTGTAGTACTAATCTTTAATAAAATATCAAAGTAGGGGATCATAAGTAAATCCCTGTGCATGGACTCATCATTATCACTCACTAAATTAAAATTGTACAATTGATTAAACTCAGTTAAAATTTAAACCCACAAGTGAAGAGAGTATTATGTAACACTCACATAATATCTATAAATTTAAACTTTTAGCCTGATTGTATTATTGACCTTAACGTAAATTGAAGCAAGAAGGGTGCCTTTACTTCACATGAAATGTCTTTGAAAAGCATTTTTTCTATCCTTTTGGCATTTGGACGAAAATAAACATCTGGGATAATTTATTAGTGTTATTATTATAATTATTCTTGTTATTATAAGTTGAGAGGCTACTAGCTAAGCAGCTTCAAATAAAGAAAATACACGAAAAAATTGCTACAATCGTTCAACATATGCTTTTTAGAAGGTATAACTTCGCTTATTCTAGCTTCCAAATAGATGGTAAACGTGATTTAAAATAAATAATTATTGTATAAAAGCTTAACAGCTTCAAACTACTAGAATTGCCTCTACTTTTGAAAAGAACATCAAGGATTGATTTACGCACAACCAATAGCTAATTCAAAAAAAGAAGCAAAATATCTTACAAAAATATCGAATAAATTAAAGTTCTAATATCTTCACCTAAACTAAAGAAAAAAGTAAAAGTACTTCTGATGTCTTCACCCAAACTAAAGACAAAAGCAAAAGTAATTATTACTTTAAAAAAGGAAAAGAAAAACAAAAGCAATCATTTCCAAACATAACTTGGTCTCCTTCAAAGTAAAACAATATTGCGTACATTATCAATTTTGAGAACTAAACAAGGTAAAGAATACTTTTACCATGTATTGATTTTATAACAGTAAAATAAAACATTTATTCTTTTCTATAAAATTATTGGTTTGATTTCAAAATTACTTTGCAGTCAAATTATGAATTACAAGAAATAAAATGGTAATTTCATTTTTTCCTTTGGTATTACATATTTCTGTATTTTACCATAAAGGCCCTCTAGCACAATATATAATCATAAATTAAGAAAGGGTATATTAATATTTTTAAAATATTTCCCAATCTATTACTAATGTAAATTTAACTATAACAAATAAGATAATAGCTATTACTTTGAATAATCTTTAGGAATTACAATATATTCTATCTTATTCAATTTCAATTAATTCCACAAACTAAAAAGTGTTACTATACTCCAAACTCATTTTACACTACTTGACTTTCCCGGCTAGGGCTATAAATGATTGAATCAAGCTAAACTTGTGACGACTCAAGCTCAACTAGATTAAAAAATTGTTGAGCTCAAGCAAACTTGATTTCACACAAAAATTGAAAATTATAAACTCAAATTTGACTCATTTAGCTAATCAGCTTTATTATGAGCTCAAGTTTAATTCATTTATAAACTAAACTTAAATAACTTAAGGGTACTTTGTTCATGAACTAAAATCAACTTGATTATAGCTAAAGTAGATGAAATGTATAAAATAAGTATATAAATAAATAGATAAGTGAGTAATAAATAAAGATTAAACTATATAATATTATAGAAACTATTTTGATTTTGATAATTATTACATAATATATATGCATAACTCATGATTTTGCGTGTGACTTTAGGGTCTAAATGACTAGCTCACCAACCTATACAGAAGTTTAAACTCAACTAAGCTACAAATCAAGTTCAAGTGAACTAAGTTCAAGTAGCTTACCAGCGAAAAGCTTATGACCCCTTATACCTAATCAGTATTCTAAAAACTTTACAAGTAGTTTCAAAATTAGTCAAAATAAATTAATAAATAATTTGGAAGATAATTAACTAAGATTTTAGGGGCATTTTTTTATAATTAATTTAACCTTAACTAGCCCTAAGTGGAACTCACTTATGTAACCAATATTCAAAGGGTCTTAAATGCCTATTTAGACTACCCATCTATTCTTAAGCCTAAACCTACTAAACCAAGTGTCTTAACTAACTGGTTAGGATATAACAAGACTTTAGAGAAGTGGGTTTTCTTAGGACCAAATTTTGACAAAATAATAATAACTAGGAAAATAGATTGATTTTATATGTATCTATGTTTTATCTTGACTCTTAGTGATTAGTGCCATTAAGTTGTCGCCACCGCCCCTAAGATCTTTTTTTTTCCCTTTTAGAAAATTCCTCAAATTAAGTAAAATAAAATAATCCTCTAAACCTTACTAAAACCTTAAATCGATCATAGCTAAACACTATGGCATACCTCAAGGATAATTACTAAAGTAAATTGTTGGTGGTTAGACTATTGATCTAAAGAGCAATTAAGGATTCTTAGGTTTCCCTTCTTATGGAAAAGGAGCTTCCATCATATATAGACTAAGTAAACTAGTCTTCTCCTTCCTCATTGAAGTTGATTGCATAAGTAGAAATTTGCAATGAGGGACTAACAAGATACCTAAATCTTGAAAACTCATTAAGGTTGAAGAAACTATTTGGAGAAGCCTAGGAGATCATGCCATCTTGGTGGAAAAAGGAGTGGCTCCACAATGCTCAACTAAGGTTATCAATCAATTTTCAAGATAGAAGTAGGAATGGGATGAATGTGTGATTGAATAAAGTATTTGAAGAGTACTTTGATCCTAAAATATTTGGTATAATGTAGTCGACTAGACATGTAATATATGAAGAGAAAATCAATAAATTTTTATATTTTGAAGAGGTTAATCTTGCTTTCTATGAGATTTTGTAGAGGCATGCGCTTCATATTGTAACTTGAACTACTTTTGGTTAGAATACCTAAGAGCCCCAATCGAATTGAGAGCTTAGGGGGAAAGACCAAACCATGTGTAAGTACATTTGAATACAGAAATTGCATGAATTAAATGTTTCATGATGGCTAAGTTGATTTAGGTAATGCCTTATGCTCAAAATCTAAAATGTATTTCGGAGTTGGTCATCATTTTCCCTATATTGCACCGCCACTGATATAAAAGGGACTTGAGTGCTCTTTTTTATTTTTGCTACCAAGTTCATGTTGTGATATAGTCAAATGATGTAATTTTATGAAATTGTGAAGTTAAAAGGATGTAATATACATATGTGATGATTGAATTAGTAATTAAATCTATATTTTTTGAGTTTCTAGCAAAAAATTACCCTATAAATGAACAGGTTAATGTTGGGCTTTGTTTGTTTTCAACAAATGAGACTAACACATTCTGAATCCAACTAAATCATCATTCCAGAATAGGTGATGTGAGCTTCTCACAGATTAAGTATATCACATGTCATATTTTAAAGGTAAATGGCCAATAAACTCTTGTAGATCATTTTTAAGAAGATAGATCCATCTAGAATTTTTTAAATAAGAAGGCCCACAAACTAAATCAATAAAACTAGGATGATAATAAGAAATTAAATCCATTTTAACTCCAATGCCAATTTAGGCTTGAGCAAGAGCACGTGAAAAAAATTATAGTTTTGGAGTTGGACAATTTATAAAGTTGGGCTTAATTAGAACCTAGGCCCATTTTAAAGCAAATGGAGAATATTAACTTAAATTATGGAAGAAAAAACAATTGTGTGTGTTTGTACAATGGCTTAAACTTCACAAAATATACCAATCAAAAGATTACTAATCGAATAACCAACTACTGTATCCTACGCTAATCATCAAAGGACGAAACACCCTTGATCGCTCGATCTAGTCCATATCCATATAAATAATAATATATAGATTATAAATAAATTAAATAATATCATAGATAATTTTTGGTGAGTTTTTTTTTTTTTTTTGCCATGGAAAAATTTTTGCGATGGCTTCAATCTAGTCACCACCACAGGAGGTCATAGCTACCATCTGTTATATTTTGAGGTGGAGATACCAGGTTGACACTATACTTGAATTTAGGTACAACATGTGATCTACTAGCAACATCTAACATTGATAATGATTGATCATGACCCTAGGCACAAGAGAGACCTTACCAGCTGAGCCAAATCTATTGGCTTGGTTAATTGAATAGACCCGATCCTTGAACAATTTGCCAAACGTCCCTTGAACCAAACCATAAACTTCTAAAAATGGTTGGTTCCCTACACACATAAACAACAATAACAACAACAAGTTATACACATATATGTGCATTAAAATCTATAAATAAATAGATTAAAAATAAAAGAGGCCAAATTGGCCTAACCAAGACTAATTCAACTAGCCGAACCAAACTAGACTTCAATCCCAAAAATGCAATTTGATTGACCGCACACTTATTATTATTATTATTATTATTATTATTGTTATTATTATTATTATGGGCTTGATTACTAAATAATAGATAAGCTCACTATCGATAAGGTCCAATACACTAATTAGGTCCAAAACCTAAATTGGCTTATTTAACTAAACATAGAAAACGTTAGTTGGCGTTACCTTGAATTATTAAATAGTGTTAGGCCTAATGTGAATTAAATAAAATTGGTAAAATTAAGTAATTAAGCCCTTTTAGGCCAATTTCGCAAGTTATAGTACACCTAGTAATCTAGAGTCCATACCTAAAATGGGCTTTGAAAAAATTTAAGGTCTTATCTAGATAGAAATTAATGTAAGAAGTAAACTAAAATAATTGGATTATACCTAATACAGAAACATTATGCTTGGATTATACCTAATATAGTAACATTGTGCTAATATTAGTTTTTTTTCTCTCTTTTAGGAAAACAAATATCATATACTTAAACTTATCTCATGAGAAAATCACTATACTAAATATGCAGTGACTATGAGTTAATTATTAAAGTTTTGCAAAAGTATGTAATTTACAATTGGTAAATTTGTCATCAAGGAGAAAAAAAAGAGAAATAGTTTCTCTAAAATGGAACAAATAAATCCTATGGTTTTAATGGCTTAAACTTCCTTTCTATTCGATTTCCTTCCATTTGGCTTATATCCCTAAACAAATAATGACAACTTTCTAGCAATATCCATATAAATTTTCATTTATCCTTTCCTTTTCTCTTTTTCCCCCTAAGATCCAAATGTGAGATAAAAGAATTATGATATGTATATAGTTTATGAGTTTTAGGCTTGCATGCACAATCAATAGCAATGGCATACACATAGTGCTTGCATGAAAGAGAAAAATATACTGGTGAGATGGTTATCTCATGTAAGTTTTATATACATAACAGACATGACATATTAATATAAAAAAATGGTTAATTTTATGAATGATACCTAAATTTTAGCAAATATATTTAATTATGCACATAAAATTTGAAATTGATCAATTTAGTACTTAAAATAACTTTTTGTGTACACCAATAGTACCTTTATTAACTTGTTAACACTGTTATGAGATGTGATAATTTTAACTATATGATGGAGGTATTGTTGGGTGTAGGAAAAGTTTTCAGGTCCTAAATATATTAATTTAAGTTCATATAGTTAATTATATAATTTACTAAAGTTTAGGTTACATTCACTGGATTATAAAAAAAATGGATAAATATGATAAATGATGAATATGATTTCAATGATCAAACTTTGAACTAAAATTGGTTTGGTATCCTGATCTACGAGCAAGCACCTCAAGAAGAGAGAGAGATGATAAATGAAAAAAATATGATTTTAATGATCAAACTCCTAACAAAAATTAGTTGGACTCTAATATCTATGAGCTCATAGTAAATCAGAGATTGTTTGCGCCTTTTATGTGAACCATCATGTGTTGAGTTGAAAATTGGTTTGGTATCCTAGTTGAAAACTTTTTCATATGACTCATGGTGCTCAAAAACGCGACTGTAACTAGTCTAATTAGAGATAAATATGTCAATGCCCCAATGAATATAAGCCCATGGTTATAATAAGATCTAGCTGATTATGCATTGTTATGTTAAATCAAGCGAAATAATTTAATTTATGAAGACACAATCATGCACATACCAATTCAAGATATTAAATGGGGAGATATGTAAACATCTGAATTTTTCATAATTATTAGAAAATGATCCTAGAAGTTAAACACCAAAACTGAGACCTTGAAAATTGACCCAAGTTAAAACCAAATTAAAAATAAAGTTAAATACGAAAATTCTTAACCTTGAGAAAAAGAGAACCTCAAAACGAAATAGAAAATCCAACAATCGATTGATTTAACATCCGTACACCAATCAAATCATCTATCCAAATCCTAACACGCATATCAAGATGATATATCCAAATAACGCTCAACAACAAAATACTAAGACCTTAAATCATTTGGTGAATTTTAGAATAAAAATTTTCAATTTTCACAAAAAGTTAAACTGAGTCAACCCATTACCCTAGACTCGGTTAAACGATCCCGAGAATTAAAAAATATTAAATAATAACAAATAAAATGAAATAAACCATAAATGTTGAACTAAAAATATAATACGAACAAAACCCTAAAAGTTTATGATCTTACGAATAACTCAACAAAATCAGAAGTCAACCGGAACCCTAAAAGTCAACAAAGTTTACAACAAACTCTAGTGTTTAAGATCCGACAACCCCATGCCCTTAAACCCTAATTAATGGAATGGAAATAATTGTTGATAATAGTTTATAATAATATAGGAAAGCTTAAATTATCATATTTATAAATTTCTAGTGTCCTTCGGATCCGAAAGGGATCGGTTTTCAAAAACCATGCCCCGATACACCGGACAGTAAAAATATTCTGTTAATACCAATAGACTTGTAAAATATAAGTTTTCCAAAAATACTAATTTTAGAATTTTTTGGTAACTAAAAATTACAGATATCGCATTTATACACGTATTTTTACTACTACCGGTATTTTAATTGTCTAGTCTATTATTCATAGTACTATTTTACTATTTATTACTATTCATCTATCTCTACTTTTTCTACTACCTATTTTACTATCTATAAACATATTTTCTTACTTTTTACTTTTCCAATACATCTCTAATCACATCACACCTAATTCATTACTTCTTTTCATTACAAAACAATAAAATAAATCAATTTCATCCCCTCTTCCTTATGCAAATCGGTGCTACTCCCTCTCTCCTCATCTCTATTATTCTTCTTTTTCAATTTATTTTATTACACTTAATTTCCCTCCATTTTCAACTATAAATACCTCATTTCTCTCGACTTCTTTCACATCTTCATTTCATATAATAAAACTCTCCCAAAATTACTCAACAAATCATCTCCCAAAATTTCTCTTTACCAAAACTTTTTTCCACAAATTCTTCACAAAATCCTCCTCTATATACAAATTATCCACCACAAACCACTGACCACATAATCCTACATTCACTACCTTTTTCCTATCCCAAAAACACTTTAGGTAAAACTTCTATCCTTATTCATATACTCATGTCATATAACTAACATGGCTATGGTATTGTTTTGAAACTCATATGAGTAGCAAAAGCAACAATATGTTCATGTTTTGTTCTTGCACATGAAATTCCTATTTTTATTATCTTGTTATTATGCTTTTATATATGTCGTTATTACTGTTATTATGCTTCTAATCTAACTCTCTCTCTCTCTCTATATATATATATATTACTAAGTATATGTATATCTATATATTTTTAGAGCCCAATGCTCACTAACTTTCTCTAAGTTGCTTTTATTATTCTTAATGCTTCTATTATTGCTTTTTCTTTTCTTTCTTTTTATTTTTCGTTTTGGGATTAGTCTATTCTTAGTCTCTGGATGCCTTGATGAAGTTAAGGCTCCCAATACTTGACCGGGTTACCTTGATGAAGCTAAAGCTCGCAATGCTTGATCGAGATACCATGATGAAGCTAATGTTTAAAATACTTGATATTATTACATTGCTTATAATTATTATCTTGATTCTTACCTTTTTCTTATATTTTCATCATTTTCATATTACATGCTCATATACATGCATTCTCATAATAATATTGTCTCAACTACATTCAAAGTAGAAATTTTCTTTAATAGAGGAACTTGAAACTAAAACTTTTTATTATGTAACTAATTACTAACTAAAGAAACTTGTCAATAACAACTTAGAAAATGTATTTTTACAACTTCTTCTCAAATTTTTCCTAAAGTTTTCCTAAGTGTCAACAAGGATAATTTTACTAAGGAAACAAAGGAGAAATGAAACCAAACTCTTTTTATATACATCAAGATTTTGTTATCACCCACCTAGGAAAAATTATTTCGATACCTCTTTTCAAACCCACCAAGACTTTTCTTAAATAACATTGAAAATGATTTTCCTAAAGAAGTTAACTAACAAAATAAGCATTTTCTTTTATTATGATAGGTCACATAAAGTTTATTAAAACTTAATAATATAATTATTTGATAAATAAAATTTTCTCAAAAAGCTTACTTGTAGGAATTTTTACCAACTCCATAATAAAGAGTAATAACTAGACTAAGTTTTATAAGTTAAGATAAAATCAACTTATTAAATTATAAACCCGCTTAGAAAAATAAAAGTTTGCCAAGGTTTCTAAATGATATACTCATTTTCAAAGAAATGAAAGAATATAAATAGTAGAGGTTTAAAAAACAATAGAAATTATCAAAAACTTAAGAAAATATTAAAACATGATTCCTTCCAAGTAAAATTGGTCAAAGAGTTAAAAGACCAAGTTTTAGAAATAAAGTTTATTTTTAAAGAAGTTAGAAAATGAAAATACGAAAAAGACTTGTTTAACAAACTCATTTCTTTAAAAGAAAATATACACGACTCAAATTATTATAAGTTATCAACAATTTAATAAAACTCTTGAAAACTTCATTTTTATCACTAAAAGTAAAATTTGTAAAAGACCAAAGCTAAGAGAAAATTTATTATAGAAAAGAAATTAGAAAACAAAATAAGAATATACTTATAATAACTCAAGAAATTACGAAATTCTTTCAAAACACTTAGGAAAGAAATTGTTAAGATACAAGTCTTCAACACTATAAGACATTGTTTTACGAAATAAATCGTTGAGACAATACCATTAGAATCTTACATATAATGAGTCTATATATATATTCAAAGGATTTTTCCAACTATATAAATATCTATATTTTGATATAAGTATTTTTGGATAAAGAAAAGTTTGCAAACTTGAGTTTTGAAAACTACAACTTTTGTAATGAATCTATACCCTACAGATTTGGAACCAAAAACCTTATATGACCAAAATAACCTTAGAAATGGATAGATCTTTTCGAATAGGTAGAAGTCGGTATATTATATACGAAATTCTGAGTTAAAATGAGCAAGTTATGACCATTTTAAATTGAAATTTCATTCCATGCAATTTGGACTAACATAGTAAAATAGAATTAGAAAGTTTAAGTAGATTTTCTACAAAATACTCATTTCGGGTATTTCTTTTGTCTAGGTGATGAGGAATATGGGATTTCTCTTCCTGAGGATTACTACGACTAAGAAGATTGCGAAATGAACGAGTGAGTTATTCCTCTTAATTTCGTTACTTGCTTGTGCTTGTTGAATAGTGGCATTAATATACTAAGAAAAGATAAAAATGAACATGTATGAGGAATTCAGGGATATGTATATATGTGATTCTATGCTTATGTGTGAAATGGGAATTAAGAATATTGCAACTTCAAATTGTTTGCTATGTATTTTTGTCTACCTGCATTTATATTTGCTTATTGTTTGCAAAATTGTTTGAATGCCCTAAGAAACCTTAATAAGATTTGATTTAAGTAAAATAAAACATTCACGCATAACATTCATCGAGTCACATCTCTTTCGGAAGGCTACTACTCCTTTGCGTAGAGTTAGATTGGCTGTTATCGTGCTGGGACACGGGCCAAGTTCCTTCCTAGAGAATCCAAATCGCTTGGGGAATACAACTCTAGGTTCGAAGCCGAGTCAACCGAACTCTTTAGGCAGGGGCCTGAGGACTAGCAGTAGAAGGTCGAGGATCGTCACCAACAATTCCCTAACCTTCTATATGGAGGGATAAATTCGTTCTAGATATGGTTTTTGGATAACTATATATATTTGTGTAATCACGTGATTGTTGCATAGCATGTATAACATATGCATGCATAGCTAGTTATAGCTTATACCCCCATAGATTTTTGTTGAAACAGGTATATCTGTGGCTCTATTCAAGGATCATGACGTTAATGAAGTCATAGATGGATTTTAAACTCCTTTAGAGGCAATAGGAATATACGATGAAGTTATTTTGTAAATTCCTTATATGTAAGGTATGCTATGTTAGTATTTTGGAGACTCCTAAAGGAATGTATTTATATAGATTTGGAGACAATAGCAGAGGTATGCCCTTCAGACATGTAATCAATCATGTTTATGTTTTATGATAAGTATTCCCTTTATCTTGTTATTTGATTGTTATCAATGTAAAACGTGCTATTCCGATATATGCCCTTGGTTGTGATGTACACCTTGTACATGATATGGAAGTCTTTGCATGACTAAGGTAGTCATTCTTAGGCTTTAGTATTGTGTACGGTGGAATACATATTTAGGGTACCCTTGAGGGCGTGACAAGATACATAGTGCACTAGCCATTTATGGTTTGCTTAAATCAAGCAAATTTTCCAAACAATGGATGGCTTGTCAAATATGCTTAGATATTTTACCAAATTTGTGTCAAGTAATGGCATTATAGTTGCAATGAAAGCTTAGGATATCATAAGAGAACATGAAATGAGATAAGTCTTTAAGGCTAGAATTCGATAAAATCTTGAGTCGGATCATGTGGAATCAATTATCGGTGTGTTTTCTTTTATTATTATTATTATTTTTTCCCAAGGAAATCAATTATCAACTAGGAGTTGAGAAATTTTTTTGTCAATGGTTATAATAATGCGACCATTAAGACCCAACACAATGTGAGGAATCGAATTCAGTACCTAAGATGAGGACTAGGATTGAATGCGCTAGGCTACTTGGTAGGAGTTAGAATTTAATTCCATAGTAAGGTATGCCAAGATTCAATGAATACAATGTTGGAGTAACAACTAAGTAAGTTGGTTCGAAAACCTAGAATAAAGAATTGTAGAAACGATCTCTTTTTTTATAACAATTATAGAAGTGATTTAAATAAAAATGAAACCAGTAGAAGCCTTATCCTAGTCTATCATAAGTGTTACCTCTTGGAGCATCCACTTTTTTAGGACCTCTAAGAGGTCTTCAAAGTGTCACATAAGCATTGTAAGAACTCTTTTTTTTTTTTTTTTTTTAAAAAGAACCTCTTATCTTTTCTCTAAAGTTCTATATATAAGGTCCTTAATATCTTTTTAGGTTCTATGGGACTTATATACCTTTATAAAATAAACATAATAAATAAAAAAAAGTGAAGGAACTTACTTTTTGAGGTATTTGACAAAATCCTAAAAAGTTTTAAGGACCTTTCTCATCCCCAGTACCTTAAAAAATGAGATCCTTCGCATAGGTACCCATATAAAGAACCTCAAGATGGGGATGCTCTTAACATGCATGTAGGTATCTAAATGTGCATGACAGAAAATATCTTAGTGGAATTAAATTAAGACACATGGGCCATGGGGTCACATTCGAAACACACATTACTTTACTTTAGCAAGGCATACAAATGGTCATACATACGGTTTTATAAAAACTATGCACAGTCTACTCGCTTAAAATAGATTAGTATTTGTTGGACACCCATTGGATAAGTGACGCATCATACTCAATAGATTTTTTTTTTCCTAAAAAAGATGGGCTCTCTTGAGTGAAAAAAATAAAAGAAGAAGGATGAATGGGTATTTCTCCATTTAGAAAAATGATGAAAGAAGGGGAAAATTTTTTTAATTCTTGGCATACATTTTTTATATTATACCCAGTTTTTATAGGTTTCAATAAACTACATGATTACATTATTTATGGCACATCGAGCTTCACTCATCTTGCATAAGAGAAGAAAGAAATTTAGGTATGTTAGGGAATTGAATTTAGTAAGTAATGTGCTTATATAAGTTTATGACCATCAAAATATCTAATCTTGAGACACTTTATAGCTATGTTGTGGTACCTTTTCGAAAATGGCTATTGTGAGATCAAAGTACAATGGGAATTGGGCCACTACAAACGAGGTCATGGGTAGACACATTGTTGCATAGATAGGATATGCTATATTTAAGCTTACTCTTAGGATGAAAAAATGGCCAGCATAAAATGATACTAAGACCAAAACTATGGATATAAAAAGTGAAGTCAAACTGGGATGTAGCAAGGTCGGGTTTCAGATGAATCATACAAACTTAAAACCCGACCCTACCCCATAGGGTTACCAAACCCGACTTTATAACCCTATAAGATTTTGATGTTACATCCAAACCTGCCCCACAAGGTTTGATTTAGAACTTGAAACCCGAACCTATAAATCTATAACAATTTTTTTTCAAATTATTTTCAAACTTTAATAATAAATTTAAGAAAAGTTGGTGCTTTTAACACAATTTTCCTATACATTCAACGATGAAAAAATCCACATGGAATTGATAGAAAATTGCATACCATATCATTATACAACATTTAAATATATAAATATATTACTTTTGTCACCGTATAATATCTTTAAAAAATGGTTAAATTAAATCTCTTGCTGGACTAAAATCTAAGAGACACAAATAATATTAATCTCCATAGCAAACATGACTTGAACAAAATTTAATAAAAAGTTCTAAAATCCATAGCTAGTGTAGCAGACATAAAAGAAAAAATATCATTGGGAGGTTAAAAAGATGATAGCTCCTTCATGTCTTATTTTCTCCTTGCCCCGTTAGTAATATTTTTATTTATTTTTTTTTAAATTATAATATTAAGATGTCGGATGTCCACCGGGTTTGTTATATGATTCAAACCCAACCCTAAACCCTAGAGGATTTTTTTTATATATCAAAACCCAACCCTAAAACCCTATAGAGTTGAGCCTATAGGGTTTAACAGATCGAGCGGGTTGAAAACTCTATAATGGCTTACTCGGTTATATCCTTAAGTGTCAAACCCACCAATAGTTTCCTTGGTAAGTCCATTGCAAAATCTCTCTCTTAGTATCTAGATATGAGGATGGCCAGGAATAAGACAACATAAGTCATCGAGAATCATAAAGTAATTAATGATGATATGGAAAAAATATCAAATGTTGTCTCCTTTTCTAAGATTGGAGCTCCACTTTGTTTGTCGGTTCTGCTTGGCACAACAGTTGATGTGGCAAAAGCTACTGCCATAATGAGTGCTACTATGACTTAGATGTAGTAGCTAACCATAGGCCTCCGCTTTCTATGAGTTTCTAATGTGTTTTTGTGAATATGTCTTTTATAGTCTCACCTTTTTTAATACTAAACAAAGAAATTCTTTGGCATGGAGTTTTTGACAAACTGTAAGCACATAAAGCAACATTGTCAAGAAAAATCATGAAACATGAAGCTTTGATTTTTTCAACAAAGTTGATGATAAATACTCTCCGATGATGCCCAGGATCATAATGAATAAATTACCTAAAACCACTTGATCTCCCATTGCATTTGTAGAGCAACACTAGGAATCAACCAAGGCCTATTGTCCCCAAGCTTTGCTGTAAGGTGTAATATGCTGTTTCCATCCTCATCCACTTGGCAAAATGTGCTATCTTTGGGTATATTTCTCTTTTGCAACTGCTCATACCCTATTTGTTTTCTACTGTCTACTGTAAGCAACACTATGTTCTTCTTCTCAAAGTTGATGTCTTGAGTTGCTTCAGGGACAAGATCCAGTACCCTCTCCACCATTTTCAGTAATACCATGTTTTGTAGCAACCACTACTGGTGTCTCTTTAAGTCTCATTTCTCTTGTACCTAGTGTAATGTCTATCATAAACTTATTATATTAGTATAATTTCAGTTATAACTAACCTTATTTAGATCAAGACCATATATTCCTCACCTTGTTCGTCCTTTCTTTATCCTTCTTCTTTTCATGTTCTACACATTTAGAAGAGGTCTTCTTTGTTTCTTTCTCTTTTACTCTATATTGAGATATGGTGGCTTGACCATGATTAGGAAAAGCATGACATATCATTTGCCATTTTTTATCATCTTCATGGGAATGATATGGATTCCCTCTATCATACCCCTACAGGATACCCTAGTTGTAATAATAACCATGTAATTAACTGATGTCTCCAAAAAGTTACATAATATTATACAACTAATGTTCCCCATTTAAAGTGGATAATAAATAGGATCGATAGTTGTTTTAAGTGAGACAAAGATTGCATATATATATAAACCATGAATGAAAACACATACAGATTTAGGTCATCACAAAATATTACGACCATGGTTTTCAAGGGCTTCAACATAACCCTATTACAATGAAAACTTACAAGGAAAAATGAAATTTAACTTACACTATTACAAAACCATAACTAAATCTTTATTACATATATGGTCTTCTTTATAAAAGAATACATAAGTCCATCCTACACTAATTCCTACTCCTAAGCTTGGTTTTGGTCTTCATGCTTAAAACCATGTAAATCAACAATCTAAGAGAGAGTTAGCATATAAATCTCAGTGAATAATAGGATCTGAACACAAATCACTAATATCAAACAAGTTTTATTAGCAACCATATACAATGCAATCATCAAACAAATGAAGCAAATATGGTTTGAATAACCAGAATTCAAACCTATGGGGATTTATACCCTCCCAGGTTGTTGAAGGGTAAGTTTAGTAGCCCATGAGAATCTCAAACTAAAGAAGGGGGACTTTTCCATTCTCTTTTACCATTTCAAAAATAGTTTTCACATAAACACCCTCCGCTTCATTTAGACTTAAGCAATCTCATTAAGTATTAATACTCTAAAGACAAATACAACACAAACGACCTTCTTCGAAACCTACTTAGTTTTTGTGAAGCTGACAACCCTATGCTAATCTACAAGCAGACCCATTAGTCTCAACAAGCATTACCACAGAATCAAAATGTTAATACATGAGAGTAATGCTAATGTAGTATAATGTTATGAAATGCATGTCATATTAAATTTTGAAGTTCAATAAACTTAATTCTATATTATCAGTTGTCATATCAATTTCAGACATCAATAATGTAACTATAATTTAATGTCAAGCATGTAATTGTCACTTTGATGATAAGATTTATAACTAAACATACAACATATGACATACAGATTTCCCATCCCATGTATTAGATTCCTTATAATTATGATTAAACTATATTCCACTATTTACAATTACAAACAAAGTGAAGGATTCAAGTTACTAACCATGCATTGCCCTTAATCGTCGTAATAGTTTAACGAAGTCCAAATCATGATCTAGGATTCCTATAAGATAGAAAAGCTTGTATTATATCTACTTAACAAAGACAAAGAAGGATAAAACAAGATTCTAAAGCTAAAGAAGAAAAAAAGATACCTTAAGGTTGCTACGCCCCCTACCACGCCCCGTACCAAGGGCCGTATGAGATAGGGTAACACACAAGCTTCACTACGTCCTCCATCATGCCTCGTATGGAGAATCACCTGATGACTAGAGGCTACCATGCCCCTTGCTACGCCCCCGTGGTGGCAAGGTAATCTAACACAGGATCCACCATGGGCTCTGCTACGCCCTTGGCGACCCATATCCCACAAACATAAATGGCTACGTCCTTCACCATGGGCCATGGTCACTCTACAGCGAATATAGTTTTACACTTTACAATTTTTACACACTTTAACCAACTTTACTTGTCTCAAGTCCATCCAACACACTCAGACATCATCATACAAGTCTCAAATTCATCATCCATTACTTCAACTCTTCCAACCCATCTCTATTTTTCACATCAAACAACCACTCAAAAAACAATCATTAACTTCAAACTTTAGAACTTTAAAACCACTTCTCTATCATTCTACTTCTTTTATCTAACAACCAAACTCATAAACACCCCATATCAACCATTAACCAAAAAAAAAACTAATCTTGCAACTACTTAAACACAAAAACAATAAAGATAAAACATGAGTTAACTTACCGAAACTTTCTTTAACTCGAAGATGGAAGCTTAACTTGTTGTTCTTGATGATTTAGAAGAAGAAAATGGAATTGATATGTGGAGTTTATGTATGTGTAGAAACGTAGGTTTTGAAAGAAAGAAGAGAAGGAGAAAATGAAGACAAAAATTCTGCCTCTTTAAGGATAATTATAGGCATATATACGAAAACTTTACTTTGACTTTCAAGGCAATTTAAAAATGATTGTGTGTGTGTGTGTGTGTGTGTGTGTGTGTGTGTGGTGTTCACAAGTGTTAAATTTGGCAGCCATTAAGATTAAAACAAACTCATGTTAGCTTATTATTTTTTAACACATTATAATTATCAATCATACAAATTCAAAACAAAGTTTAGTAATAATATAGCTTATAATTCCTATTTAATAAAATAATTTCTTATAAGAATTTATACCATTAGTTTTAACATATTAGAAGCCTAGTTTATAAAATTCAAACTCTAAAAGAATAGAAAATACTTTAAATTGACATTTGATTAAAACAATTCAATGGAAGATTTTGAACTTCTTTTCCACTAAAATGGTTTTATAAAAACTATTATACTTAACTTTACTCAATTTTCATATACTATAACATATTCAAAAATACATTAAATCTTTATTTTCTAATTCTATTTAAGAAAAGCTAGGGATTACACCCTCCATGGCAATCATACTCGTATACCATACATCTTTGTAGAACTTCAGTCATTATTTGAAGAGATCATATTTTGTTCTCTTTTTATCATTTGTATCTTCTTTATATTTGTAGATGTTATGTAGCATGGAATCATATGAAATATAACAAGAATTCAACATTGCATATGATATACATGGCATCTACTTATTCTCTCAAAATAAAGATTTCAATGGGAAATTTTAGATTTTTATCAAGGACAGACCTAATCTAAGAACCTCCATCATTGCTTTAGATAAAACCTTCATGAACTCAAAGCAAGTCCCATAGTTAGACGAAAATAATAAATGTCCTTGGGATTGATTAACTGCCTTAGAATTTGCAATGAAAAATATATTAGTTACCATCATCTAACTTATTACCTTCAGCATAATATTAATATTTCTTTGAAACTTTGTGTTGTAGAAAGAAACATAAATGAAAATGATAGTTCTAACAAAACTAATGAGGCTATGTTATATATGACCTCTATTGAACCAACTTGGCTTCTTAGTATTACTAGATTTCTATGGTTACAAGAAACTAGACTACAAAGGTAAGCATCTCAACATGTCACTAAGTACTCTTTCTATTAAGTAATTGCATTTGCCTTATTACAACTTAGGAACCACTTAACCATCTTTGAAATAATTGTTACCATTGAAAAGGCTTTTGAGGTTTCCAATCTTGGGGCCAATTCATAATCTTATTTCCCAAAATTCAAAATCTTTTATTGGATTTTAATTATCCAATCATTATAATTAGGAGTTGTAGATGGGTTGCATTTTCTGTGTCGATGATCCATAAGCATGCTTGAATATATTTAAGAATTTGAGATATCTTGTATGAAGTCCAATTATAAAGACTTTAGAGTAAGCTATTACTTGATTCTCCACAGGTAGTAGATTAGATTGCTAATGCGATGAAGCTGTAGAAAATATATATCTATATATTGCAGGAGACCATTAATGAAATGACCCAAACACCACCCATAAAGCTCAAAATTTGGATATAACAGCTGGGGAATAAATATGGTTTAATCCAAATGGACAAATTAATAGTAGGTTAATTAAAACAAAATTTGATGTTAGTTTAATTATGGTTCTATGTTAGTAAAAGCTGCTAAATAAAACCTAATAGAGATGGATGGCTGAGATGTGTCAAATGACACTCTAATAGGAACCCTACAAACCTGGGACCTTACCCTATTAAACCTCATATAAATACTCTTTTATTTTCTATCGTTACTTCTTTAGGAAACCTACTACAACCTTAAGGTGAAAATCCCTAGACCTTAGCCTACATTAAATATTAATTAAGTAAGATTAAAGAAAGATTAGCATTAAGCAACTCAGATTATCCATTTCATGATCGAAAATGTGGACAATGAAGATGAACTAAGAGAAGGAGAAGGTCAAGAAACTCAGAGAAATTCATAACAAGGTGAGTTTGAGATTTTTAAGTATGGAAATGTAAAGTTTATTGTGTTTAAGATGTAATTTCTGACTTGGGGTGCTGATATGAAGTGAAGGTAGCAAGAAAATTGATTTTGGTGGTATTCTGAGCCTTAGAATACCTTTTGCAGTTGCAACAACAACAAGGTGAGGCCTAAACTCAACTCTTGGTGTTATGAAAATGTGATAATAAGAAGATGAGACAAATTTGATAATGTAAAGATGAAGAATGAGCATGCCTCAAGCTGAAGTATTATTAGAGGTGAACATTAAGAAGAAATAAGTGTTGTTATACGCTTAAAACTATGGATTAAACACTAGAATGTGCACAAATTTTGATGTTGTTGATGTTAGAGCTGCTAAATGGAAGGTTTGTACTTAGAGGACTTAAAAATTCCAAAGAAACCATGATAAAATTTGGTGGTTACTAATAGGTAGGGATTATTTATTGCAATCAATCAAATTAAATTTTAACCCCATATAAGTTCTATGATTAATCATAGATAAACATACCTATTGATTATAGCATAGATTAGGACAGGGGTCATTCCACAGGATCTATAACTACTAGTAGTCATCCTAAGTCCACTATTTAACTGATCTAAATCAAATGATAGAAAGAAGAATTAATAACTACTTAATTAACTAACCCTAGAATAAGGAAATTCATGCTTTCAAAAAATATATATCAATCACAATAAATACCCCTGATCTTGATTCACCACTAACCATATCTCCAATTCCTTATAAACATTC
>JAMXBD010004879.1:0-37879 GCA_024138025.1 Combretum micranthum
TCATCAAGTTCAAAAAACAATATTATACATTGTATACTTTATATGTGAGTATAAACCGACAAATTAAGTATACATTATATACTAATATTTATTTGCATTTTAATTGAGTCCAAACACATCATAACAACATATTAATATACATATATGTATGTATTATACATGTGCGGCACATACAAGCATAGAGATATAACATCAATTTCATCAAATCAAGCAAAATAACATTTATACATATATATTTTTATAGTGTTTGACTTTGACATGTATTTATGTATTATCAACTATATTATTATTAGATCTATATTGTTTTAGTGTTAGTCTTACTAATAAAATTACTATAAAAAACAAATTTAAATAAACACTTACTAATAGCATTGTTACAATGATATGCCTTCACTACCCTGCTTCAAATTCATACCCAACTTGAATCTTGTTTTTAAAATCTTCAATACACTTAACATTTAATTGAACAAGCGATTAAAAATTGGTGTTAATATAGGTAAAGAATAGTAGGGATTTTCGGATTTGATGCTTAAATTAGGTGGAGGTTTAGTGGGTTCTTAGAGGTTGAAGGAGAAAGATTTTTTTGGAGTATTTGAAAAAGAAAAGAAGGCAAATATGGCGTGTGGTTTTAGGGGTTTTGGGGAGGGTTTTGTGTTGTGTTTGTTAATTAGAAGAATTTAGATTAGTGAGCTGTTAAATGGGTAGAGGTGGATGAGGTGGAATTAAGATTTTAGTTAATTAATATCAGCAATATTGGAAGGATTATTCCCAGGAACAAGTGTCTTCCTTATAGTAGAGAGGATTAGATATTTTAGGTGATTGATTATGTATTAATAGGTGTAGCTTAGGTCTTGTGCACTCTAGTTAAGAAGACATGGGTTTGAGCTATTATTTAGGTAGGTTGAACCTTATATTATAGATTGGGTACTTTTGATGGGTTAACGATTATTTTTAGGGACTTAAAAATTATATATTAGATTTTTTTTTCAAGGTAGAGAAAATTTGAGTAATCATTTAGCTAAGTAATTTTGTAATTTAGCTTGATGATTAATTTGTTGAAATTGGTTTTTAGAAACTTTGGGTGTTTAGGGTTTAGGAACCAATATTTGAATTTAGGAATTTTAGTTTTGAATTTCTAGGGATTTAGATGCCAAATTTGGTTTAGAGTAGCTCAATTTGTATTTAGGGTTTTAGGTATTTTAATATGAGAAAATGGGCTTGTTGCAAATGGAAATTCGTTGATAATAATCTAAGGTTTGCAACAAAAAGAAACAATTAATGGTTAGCTGGAAGATGGTCTAGCACGATACTCCGATGTTTAAGTCAGTAGTGGGTCCCAAGAGAGTAAACAAATGTGTAAATGGAGAGTGTGAGTAAAATCACATAACATTTGCTTTATACCTTGATGTTCGTTTATAGATGATAGTCATAGCATAATGAAAGCTTACAAAATATTTCTTGTACACATGGTACATTCCCATAGGGGAAATAAGAAGAGTGGGACCCCTTTATTGGTAGCTAACCTGGACTTGAGATAGTTAGCGATGATCATAAAAGGAAAATGTCGGATAAGTGGAGAGTTATATTTTTGGAGCATCCTTGGGGAGGTATAGAGTACCTCCATGGAGACATGGCCAAACAGGGAGATTTAAGGTACCTTCGATGAGATATGGTGAAGCAAGGAGGCATAGGGTAGCTTTGAAGAGATAATTGAGTTGAGGACATTTTCTTATTATAACCACAACAAAATGAGTCTTTGACCACGTTTAATAAACGTGGCTAAACATGAATTAAACGTGACAAGATTTCTGGTCACGTTAATTACACGTGCCTTAGACGTCGTAAATGGTCCATTGCAGATTAAATAAGTCACGCTAAAAAATAAAAACGTCACCAATAGAAATTAGGTGCCAAATGGGCTTCATTAGGCGACGTTTAAACATGGCCTATTATCCATGTATTTGTCACACTTATGTGTGGCTAAACTTACTTAATCCTTATCCTGCTAAAATTACAGGTAAGGAAATTTAGGATTAGCGATGTTTACACATGACTAAATATTTTTATTCACGATGCATACATAGTTAAATTACTAAATTGGCATGTTTAGACATGACCTTTTATAGGTTGAATAATCTTTACATATGGTCATTGGATTAAAACCGCGATGAGTAAACATGGCAATTCTCCCATTTACTGTGGTTTAAACTTGGCTATATAATCATATTGGCCATGTATACACGTACCTATTTAATTAAGATAGTAATTTTTAAATTAGCTATTTATTTAAATCAGCATCATTTATATGTGGTGCTCAATTTGAGAAGGGATGAAATTGTCGTTTAACTTATTTGATTTGCCAATATATACCTGTTTATTATGCATTATATGCACAATTAGTAATATACTGTTTAATCACAATAATCGACAACTGCTATTGCTTCTATACATATAATTTATTTATGAATAGATATCATCAACATATTTTGGAACATAATGCACTCTATATTTAATACAAATTCCAATAACACAAAAATTACTTGAAGATCACCAAGAACATCCGAAAGAAGACAACACAAATAATATTGTTTAATGTTCCTTAAAAGAAACATAAGCAAAGCTCTAAATTATATCAAATGAGCATATGTGTACACTTCACCACATTTGACTCCATTCATTTCAATTGGTTCAACCTTCCTACCCCTAAAAAACAAAAAAAAAACAAAACTAAGTCCTTAATTTTCTTTCTCATTATCTTCACCATCATCACCGTTGGATAGATTTGGTGAAGGATCTTGTGCACTTGGAGATGGATCTCCATCATTTGGATTTGCTATCACATAATGTATATAATATTGAATAATTAAAGAAAAAAAAACATAAGCGAGCTATGAGAATAGATCCATGACCATAACCTAAACTACTGGAAAACTTAAAACAAGTTGTTATACAAGTTAAGTTAATTGAGCAAGCTGGAGATACCATTGAATAGCAAATTCAATTCAAGTAAATAGGAATAGAAAATTCAACAAGTTCACTTCCAATCATGTGGTAAAAAATTTCCATATATGAGTTGACTTGTACAATTTTGCAAAATTTTTGTCAAAAATACATGCAAGAGAAATCATTTTAAGACAAAAGTAGGTTCCACCATCAATGCAGCTCCAAAGCTTGAAACCTTTGTAAATGTAATAACCTTAAGTTGTGATACAAATGTATTACTCAATTCATAGAGCATATTTGCTTTTCTAAGCCTACATCATAGTTAGATACTAGAATGAGATTCAAAGGAATTCAACCTATATCTTTGCTTTGCCAACATATTATTCATGTGATTTATATGTTACTTTAAGTAATAAATCTTTTTTATCCCTACTTGGCATCTCATAACATATTAGTGCCAATCACGAACCATCAAGTATGATGAAAAGCAGAAAAGGGTTGCACATTATATGGTTATCTATGTCAATTTGTGATTAGAAATGAACCCTCAAGATATTGATCGGCGTAATTTCTAGAAGCTCGAATGAAGATGTTGTTGTTGTTGTGTTGATTGTGGGTTGGGTTTAGCATGATGAGTTATGTTTATGTTTCTCTAAGTGGCATTTAGCTAAGGTTTCATTTTGTTTTTGAGACCCTTACTATTGCACAAAGAGCTGGCACTCCCACCATTTTTAAGTCTCTAAAACATCACCTATCATATCATCCATCCATATATATACATATGTATAATGAAAGTATTTCTATAAGATCGTGAAACTAAATTAATTGATTTGTTAAGACAATGGTAGGTCATAATACTAAATACTATAAAAAGAAAAGAAAAGGAAAAGGAAAAAAAAAAAAAGATTCCAATCACAATATTACGAAATGGAACTTCTCCAACAAAAAGTGAAAGTGAAATGATATTGATATCTAAGTGTAGATAGGTCAACACTAATAACAAATAAGATATATAATCACAATAAACCCTTCTCAAAGGACAAAGTAGAATTTTCCACTGGTAGGCTATATTTGTTTTCATAATAAGAAAGATGATACCATTTCCTAGGCATTTACCATAGTGTGAAAAACAATACATACCCCACAACCATCATTGAGAACTGCTTTGACAAATCAATCATACAAGGAGAAAAGAAATTACTTTTCTATCAATTTATTGCAATCTTAAAGGTCCTATGGTCAATCTAATAGAGAAAAACTCAACATGGTTTCCGAAATTGTTAAAAAAAAATTCAATAAGTTCTACAATTAATTGTAATTTTAGCCATGCAGACAAAGGGGATATTTGTTGCAAAGTACTAAGACATTCATAGTTTTGCAATTTAATAGCTCAATTAGCATTTTGCATAACCTTTAGAAACCTCAATGCTGTCTAGTCCTAGTTCTATTAAAGAGATGCTAAACAAGAGAATAACTAGATTAAAAAAAATGCATAATGGGATAGAAAGTAAGTAATTTTCCCTAAATAATGAAGTAAAGATAGGTAACACAAACACACACATACATAAGCGTAGACATTTGAAGTTAATAAAACCAATTCCATTCCTCAAGGTGCTATTATTTTCCATTCTATCCTATTAATGAACTTCTAGCACCAAAATTAATCCTAATTCATAAAAGGTTAAAAAAGCATAAATTCAAATAAGAATGCATGAAGCAACAAAAGGGGATTCACTTAAATCTTCTTATATTGGTCTTTCATACTTTGAAATAAATTGATAACAAATAATAATTTTACTTACAAAATCAATGTTGAAATAAAAATTAAGCAAAAATTAAATAATTAGACAAGCTCAATTTCTTAAAACGGACCATAAATATAATAGATGTTGTTGAACTCTCAATTACTACAAAAAAAAGAAAAAATTGGTTTTGACTTACACACTTCTAATATATTTTAATGAAAAAAAAAGAAAAAGGAAATACATATTTGAAAAATAAAAGGCCACCAAAACTGTAGACATTTCCCTTACACCCAAAATACTTTAGCTTCCAAACACTATCAACCATGAAATTAAAGTCCTTTAACAAATCCAACCAAATCTGGTGCATTATACTGCAAGCACGGACAATGTATATATGTATATATAAATATAATAGATTATAAGTACACTCTGTTATGTTACTTATCTTGCTTAAAGCTTTGTATCGTTAAAAATGAGCATTTGAAAACTTACCAAGAGATTAAGCATGATTAGTTGAATTATTGCCCTCTAAGGATGCATATGCTTGACTATTGTATATCTTGACCATGTGGAGTGTCATTTGCTGCAGCTTAACAAATAAAAAATTCATTATTAAAAGGCTAACCAAATCAAGCATATCTAGTATCCATCAAGACAAAACGAGACATAGCAATGAAGAAGTCCCAACTTAACTTTCATTTTAACAATTGTGAAATCTCTTCACTTAATATAAAGACTGTGAAGCAACTAATCAATCAATTAAATTGAATCAAATTTAACTATAGAATATTAGCACTTATATTATCTTAATGAGCTTGGCCTACTAGACTTGAAGGGGATAACTTTCTGGTAGCATCTAAAGTTTGTTTGATATAAAAATAATCAAAAAATAAAAATAAAATAAACAAGAAAAGAAAAAAAACAACATAACTCTTTACCCAAAAAAAAGTAGTAATGGGATGAGGTTGGGTTGAGGTTCCATGTCAATGGGGATTAGGAAAAGGTGAACCTTAATTGCAGTCTCCAAAAGCTTAACAAGTTCATGGAGAACTGTTTTGACCATGGTTTGTCAATAGCACCAACTCTAGAAGTGATTTTCTTACAAATAAGCCATAAGAAAAAAGAAAAAGATGTATAAGTTTGTGTTCAAGGCATAAAAACATCTAAAGACTTCATTTGATTATTGTTTAAAGAAAACATCCAATCAAGTAGGTAAAGACCTTCACTTGATTTCTTGCATCTCTCATTCTTGTAAATATTTTTATCCTTATAATAGTAATGAATATTTACGTCAAAGATAGCAATCCCTGTTCCTTGTAGATTATCACTAAAGAAGAAAAACTATATATAGTGTAAATGTGAAATTTATGACTTTGCAAGAGGTTCATGTCTTACTAAAATTTTTAAAAATATGTATTTTTTAAAAAAAGTCCTTAACAGATTATGGTAAAACAAAAATATGGTGCATCTTTCATAGAATTTGTCTAGCAGAGACCAACAATAGTGATATATCAAAGTATAACAAGAACAAAAGCACAAAAGAACAACAAACTATTAGAATAATACGCAATAAAGGTGACAGTAATAAAAAAAGAACCAGAAATTAAAAGCTAGCAATAAACCAGATTAGCTCTCATTTATTTAAAAAAAATTAATTTACCAAATGCCCCCTAAAAGTTTTATACGTAGCATAGAGACAACTAAGCATTCACTAAAGATAGCTTAACTTGGTAAATTTAATCAAGCATGACAATCAAATAAGAGGATTTCTAATTTCTGGATGAAAAAACTCATTAGCATTAGCAATTGGTGAAGGCCATCTAGAAGGGTCCAATGGTTATAGTAGATTAGTCAGCACTACAAATGATGAGGTACAATTAAGCAGTGTGGACACTCTAGTGCAACAAATGAGTACTTGATAAGGCTTGCATTAAACATTTAGGTTCATCTTAATGCTATAAAGGCTTGTACTTGTTGCTGCAATTTTCAGTCATGCTCGTTTAGTTTGAATTTGGTCTAAGAGTCGATTGTGTGAATATTCCACCACTGCTTTTGATTCTGTACTGGGACTATTTGATGCTTGCATGTGGCAGTTGCTCGGTTGGAATCAATAATTACCTATGACCACCAACATGTTAACATTCTGACGTTTGGTCTAGCCGTTGTTATTAATTGTGATAGAAGTCCTTTTCATCTTGCCCAGCTGGTCAGTGTGGTCTTGGTTTGTTATAGCAATCGCTCGGTTGGGCAAATCTAGTCTGGTTGGAAATCAAGTCAAGCAAAAAAAGTTAAATGCATTTTTTCCATAAGGCTTTTCATATTAGTCATTGAGGTAGAAAATAGATTATTAATGCTTTAATGAAAGCATCTCTTTTTCTCATTTAAAGTATGTGAGCACATGGTTATTTTTAACTTAGAGTGAGCAATGACAATTAATAGAAATAAAGTAAAACGTTATACGAATAGTATTTATAATACCTTACTTGAAAGACATACTTGAGATCATCCTCTACCAACCTTTTGGTATACTTCTTGAAATTGAATTTACTTCTAGGAGCTAAATGAAGCTGCAGAAATAGAATCCTTTGTTAGACTATCATATTCAATAGAACTTATTAAAAGGTACAACGAAGCCATTTCGTAAATGTTTAAGTAGTCTAACTTATGAATAGACCTAAAAAAATGTCAAAAGAAGCACCCCCGTATTGGAAAAAAGAAAGATCATAATGCATGAAAAAACAATGTGGTATGCCCAATTCACAAAAAATAATTACACTTATGTCTTTAAAAATCAAGTGAGAATGTTACGACCTGATAAAATATACAAACATTTGTTCAAAACCATTTTACTCCTTATAGTTGTTTACATGATCTTGGAAAATCAATGATTGAATTTCCAACACAAGCTCAGGCTTTTCGAGGAGAATTTATAACACAAGCTCATAGTCATGAGACTATGTCTCTAGTTCCCACTGCTTCTAACCATGGATTTGCAAAAAGACAACAAACAATTTTTTTAACCATAGAATTTTGTTAGAGGAGTTAACCCATCAACTATAGTCATCAGCCAATACCACATATGTGATATATTTTGACACAGTTTATGCTAGTACTAACTCGACCAATTAATAACCACGTATGTGATATATTTTGACATAATTTATGCTGGAGAATTCTCAAACTTAGTGATAAAATAGATCGTAGTGTTTCAATAGCTGAGGGAGTCAAAACCTAAAAAACAGAGAGTTTCTTTGTTAGATACAGTCATTATCGTATAGAAAGATAGGATAACTTCCATTACTATTATGTTCTTCTGCATTATCCCTACTCTTTGCTCCTTAGCTATTTGCTTTTCAGTTGTATTCATTGCATGAGAACCAGTTAGACTGACCTCAAAACATATAATGCTATTTGGATTCCCCTAATCAATATCTTTCTTTGCTATTTCTTTGGCTTTAGGTTGCTTTGCCCTTCAAGTCTCTTAGGTAGTAACTTCCAACATGGCTCGTTTACCTTTACCTTTAGCTAATTTATCTGAGTTCCTCTTCAAAGCATAAAGAACAAAGTCCCTCTATATCAAAAGAGAAAAAGAACTCAACAAACACCTATTTAGTGTGAGAAACTGAGTTAACAAGTAAAAACAGTATGAAAACAAAGAAGAATCACATGGTTACTAATAATTACTACCAATAACATTATGGAAGCAAGAAGTTATGGCTAAATAGAACTCGCCACCATTCAAATGAGAGGCTTTATCCTTACCTTAAGAAATTCAGTATTGAAGACAATAAGAAATGTGCCTATATCAATAATAAATCACTAGGAAGGAAAATGTTAAGTGGTAAATAAGAAAAATAATTTTATTTTACATGAGTATAAATCAATCTCCATGTAACCTTTTTTCACATCAATTCGACATCAACCAATCCTACAAACCAAATCCATCAACCATTGCGTCTAATTGATTCGATAACTCTTATTCCTGGGCAATCTCATGAGCATCCCTTCCAATCATGATCAAACACTACGTAGATTAAAACAAATGCACGTATGCTAATTACCTTCATTTTACTAGATATTTTAGTTATGCTAGTGGGGACATGACAACATTAAAACAACAAAAACAGGGCACCTTCTAGTTCTAGCAAATATTCCAGAAAATAAACATAATTTATTAAATTCCTTCCATTGAGAAAATAAAATCAACATAAAATAATCAAACAACGAAGTACCAAAAAACTAAAAAGGACTAATCAACCACATGACATAAAAATTCATCGTATCAGTAAGGGCATCTATAAGAAGCTCATCGCTTAAGTGAAATTCATAGATGGTGTACTCCGTAGGATCATCTTCATGGTCGGCATCTATCTTCTAAACTAAAATATTCTTTTGGTCGATCACTATTCTTTCGTCACGTTTCTTAATAGTTCAAACCTAGCCAATTCTTTTCCAATAAACAAACTCGTCTTCCCTCTAAACCTTGTTGCGAGAACAAGGGTTACTTTTTCTCACCCCTCTTGGGTTACTGACCTACAGATTAAACTCACCATCAATGTTTTTGTCAACAATATATCTTTCCTAGAATAGTTGTCTCAAAATTAACAAATTAAAATCTCAATTTAAGCTATCTCATATAAGCAAATTTTAAAATTATCAGGATTACCAATAAGATAAGCAAAATATAACACCCAGTCGCTATTTTTACTTCATAGAATTCAAAACCTAAAAGTGGTTTTCCTTAATCTTTTCTCTTATGATCCACTTTCAAGTACATAGAGCTCTTTGTAAACATAAACCATTTCCAATTTAGCCAGCAACATACATATTATATGCATCCTCCCTCCCTAAACCTGGCTAGCACAGACTATGCTTTAAATTTGCATCTAAAACTAATGAAAAAATTTAACCAATTTGTCTATTGCATACATATTAAAAAATTCTTCAAATTTGCATCTGACTTTTGAAAAAAATAATAACAAATGCCCATTAGTTCACATTGTTACAATAAAATCCTATATTTGCTAGTCTGTCAAGTGTTTTCACCATTAAATACAAAGAAATAACTAAGGATTATAAGCATATAATATAACTCCAAAAACATAAGACAATTAAACTTACAGTTCCAACTCTATGCAAAAACTTTTCCAACACAATTGAGATGATAATGAAAACAGCACAAACACAAGCAATTGCCCATGTTTGTGCCTAATCAAGCTCTGTTATTTGAGAACAACTTCTATTGCTTTTAGTTCCTATCATTGTCACTTACTAACTAAAAAGAAAAAAAAAAAAAAACAAAGCACACAATGTATTATGTATATATATATGAACAATGAATTTCAGGGAAATAATAATGTTATTTATTTATTAATAGAAAGTTTACTATAATTTATAGATCAAAAAAATGGAGTCAGTACTTTGAAATTCAAATTCATGGTGTTAACCTAATGGGTTTGGCTAGCTCATAATTACGTACAGAATAAAAAAAATCTTTTTGATGATTTCAAGCATGTCTTTAAATCTAATTGTGTAGGCTTTTATATACTCTGTTAAATGGTATTTTCTACATTTCCCCCATACCCTTGCTAGAACTTTAACACTAAAAACGAGGGAAACTAAAAACTAGACATAGGTGTGCAACGGAAAAATGAAGAGCCTACATATCAGATCTTGTACAAATGCAAATCATATTAATGAAAAAGGAAAAAAAAAAAAAAGACAGAACATATAGCTTTTGGATGAATAACAAGAACATTTTTCAAAGATCTATACTTAAATGGTATAAAAAATGACAAATTTGTAGTTTCAGTGCATCACCTTATGCTTGCTACTTTGTATAGTGAAAGGATAGCTTTTAATATAAAAAACTCCATATCTTCCCAAAACAATTATGTTCCTCTATGCTTAGCTTGTCTCCACATCCTAAGCACAAAACAGAAGAAACTTTCAATCAATAAATAATCGTAAATAGAAAAAAAAAAAACTTATGAACTTATAATGCAAATTGCACATCAAATCTGGACCATTGATTCCATCTGGAAATCTTGGAAAATTCTCTCCTTTAGTAGTGGTCATCAACTGTCTACTGGGAACCCCTCCCACTTGGTACCCTTCAAAAACCAAATTTGTATATGCAACATACAGAGCAACCATATACCCTACTTGACTAGACCCTATAATCACCACATTCTTGTGTCCTCCAGTTGCATTAACCATGTTTTACTATAAAGATAAAAACCACTAAAGTTCACCTCACAATTATAAATTTGCATCAAATGTCTCTTGCCACATCAAGGAAATTGATTCATACATTTTCTCAAAAGTAACTAAGCAACATAAGCAATTGTTTACTGAATAATTTCATTTACTAAATTCTACCATTCAAGTAGTTCATAAATGCACATAATCGAATTTCTTGTCAAAGCAGCATAATCTGAGTAGTTCATTTCAATATACCTACAAACCAACACACTTGCAAGGTAAGCATACACAATTTTGCAATTCTCTACTTCCCACAGTTCTTTATCATATAATCATGACACGTGACAAGAACATTAGCAAATAAATAAATGAATAATTAAATAAATAAAAGGGTTATCCCATAAATGCAAAATCAACAATACTGCATAGGCAACTCTAGAAACTAAAAGTGAAAAAAAGGAACCTTTTTTAGAAGATGCGTCATGAGGAGTAGAAAATTCATTACCATATTCAGTGTCATCTTCCTCTTCCTCATTATGGTGAGGATGGGTCTTGGAACTCCTCACCATTTCCTTAAAAAAAAAAAAAAATTACCCACTTCCTATTTACCAGTTATATGAACTCAAAGTTGCTTGAAACACCACAATTTTCAGTAAAAAACATCAAACATTCACACTTACAAAAAATTTCAAAACATGATATCATGTAAAGGAGACAACTTTAAGGTACCATTGATATGTGCATATTACTAGAAAGCATGATCTATATAAATACGTACCAAAGCTGGAAGTAGTAATGTAAAGAGGGGATTGTGGTAATGCGAGGTAAGACGGCTAGTAAGCGAGTAAGTGTCGTCGACAATTGAGAAGCCCTAGTAGGTTTATGGGTTTCGTTTTTGTTTAAGAAAAGTAGAGAACAAGCTTTGGTCTGCCTTTTTATTTTTTTTCGTTTTTTGTCTAGAATGAGATAAAGTGTGTTTGTTTATGGCTTCTTACTTCACCTTTTCTTTCTACTTTTTTTTCTTTTTTAAATTATTTAAGTCTATAAATTACAATTTACATTATATTGAAATAATTTGTATTTATAATCTCTACCCAAAAGTAATTTTTATTAAAATATTTTGTTTTATAATTTATAATAAAATAATTTAATATAATAAAAATTTAAAAAAATAATTGTATTTTATTTATTTGATAATAAGAATTGGTAACGTTTTCTTTTATAAAAGAGTTACAAATTTAATAACAGATTGATATAATCTAAATTTGTTCAAAAACGTGGCTGATAGTGTATATTCACCCATGTCTAATAAACATGACTAGAGTGTAAAAGAAAGGTGACGTTTGCAAAATTTGCAGACATCACCATATGTCAAAATTCTTATAGTGTTAAAGGAGGAGATCGATTGAGGAGAATCTCGGTCTGTATCCTTAAATGGTTATAAAGAGATTGAATTTTGACATGGTGAATGGCTGAGGTCTACGGGTTGAGGAGGTTAGGGATGTTTGATGTTCTTTGTGGACTTTATCACTGGTTTATTTTGCTAGTATTAAGCCTATTGGGCCATGATCAAGTATGGCCTATTAGCCTACCCTGACTCTACTTCAACAATACTACACTATGAAGAAACATCAAAACAAGTGGTGGCTCTTCACTAAATAACCTAAGCTTGCTCAAGAAAAGCTATTTGATGGGTTGACAAAGTTAGAAGAACTAAAAAAAGATTCCGGGATGTAACCATTGATGCTATAGACTATCTTGACTCATGGACGATGTAGTGAATGCCTATCCAGAGGATCGAGCTCAATCTTAAGCAGGTCAATAAGTATGATTGCGCAACATCCCATAAAATTAATGGCAAATTACATGGAAAGGTCACAACATTTGGAGATAAGTTCGTTTTAGGTCATATCATTTCAAAAAATTCAAAAGAGGTTACGACATTTAGTGAATGAGTTCATTTTAGGTCACAACATTTTTTAATGGTTCAAAAAGAGGTCATAGCATTTAGATAAGTGGTTCAATTGAAGTCACCATTAGTACATGTCAATAGGAGAAATATTTAATCAAAACTCATAAAATCCTTCTTTTAAGGCTCCATTGACATGTATCATAGGAGAAATATTTTATTAAATTTCATAAGATACTTTTTCTAAATGTTGTGACCTCTTTTGAACTTTTTCAAAACATTGTGAGCTAAACTAAACTTACCCCAATCATTGTAATCTTTCGACGTAATTTATCATAAAATTAATATTTTATGGAGAAGAAAGAGTTAGACGTGACCAAAGTGGTCAGCACACACCATTTTGGCGATGCCATTTTTTATATGATAGGGAAGAGGTTAAGCAGGTGTGGTCGTGAATTTGATTCTCACATATGGCACCAAAGTGGTACAAGTAGAAAATCACAAGTAGTAAGTCAAAGGGCTTGCAACAAAAAGAAGCAATGCCACTAAGGATTTCATTTCTTTGGTGAAACTTCTAATTTGAGTTTGAAAATATGGGTTTTCATGCCATTACTCCATTATTACGAATTTCTTAAAAATGACAATAACTCAATTTTTCCTACTTTGTCTACAATGCATCATGCATATATGCATTACCTACACTATTGTCATGAAGATTATAAGATGATCTACCTATATGTATACATATAGTACCAAGAATTCTTTTTGAAAACTTTTACTTTGCAAAACTTGAATTATACTAGACTAAAAAAAATTTTTTCTTCTGTAAAATCATACTTTCTCTTATCAAAACTCAACCTTGATGATCTATATAACCATCACCTTCATTATTTCAATAAAAACCTTCATTTGGGTTAGAAAGTAGATGTTTAAATAGGTGGTTTGCCTAAGTACGAATTTTACAAAATTTTGAAGAATGAAAACATTGTTTATCTTATTCTTGGAAACCATTTGTTCATAAGGTTATATTTTGATAAACCTCCTTATCCTTATCAAAACTTGGTCTTTGTTATATATATTCCCTAGGACTTCTATTTTCCTATAAAAATTATCATTTTGGCATTTGGAAATGAGTGTTTAAATAGTGGCTATTTTCAAATCCGAATTTTTGAGAAATTCATTTGAGCTTGTTTTCTTTGTAAAACTCATTTATCTTTCAAAAACCATTTCCTAATCAAACCAACCCCTTAAGGCTCCATTTCCTTAATAAAAATCTTGTTTTGAAGTTGAAAAATAGGTTTTTAAAATTGGTCTTTATTGAGATCCGAATTTACAAAATTTCTTTTTGGACATATCTTTTGATAAAATCTATCTAAACTTATGAAAATCCATTCATTACATATCCTATCTTAAGAGCCTTCCATATCTTGAAAAAAACTTCATTTTTGAGTTGGAAAACATGTTTTTAAAATATGCCTTAGCCAAAATCCAAAAACGAGATTTTATTTGAAAATAACTTTTGAAAATCACCTTTGATTTGTAAAAAGAAGTCTTGATGATATACAGACATTAAGCCTTCATTATTTCAAGTAAAAATTTCATTTTAATATTTGGAAAGTGGTTTTAAATAGGGGTCTTGCCAAAATACGAATTTCACTATTTTTGTTTGAGTTCAAAACCAAGATCTACACTTAATATGAACATAAACATAAAAGAAATCCATGGTAGTAAACTATAAACTCATAGATCTAAACTTTACTCATCAAAATCATTCATTTATGTTATCTATACCCTAAGCCCTTCATTTTAAATGAAAAATACACATTTTAAAGTTGAAAAATAACTTTTCTAAATATGGTTCATTTTTCATCCGAATTTTCAAAAATGATTTTTGTTGAAAATAAAATAGATCTTGAGCTTTCTAAAACTTTCCTACTATCATCATGCTACTACAAGTTGTTTATGAACACAAAACAAAAGTCTAATGCATTTATGAACCCAAAACACTAGATCTAGTTTACTATACTAGTTATAAATGCATGAGCACTAAAATAGTTATGTGGATGATGAATATATGCATAAATCATTAGCAATAACAAAAATAATAACTAAAATAACAAGATCTAAGGCACAAACGAAAATCAAAGCTACAAAAAGTTAGATCTACAAAATATAATTACTTTTAACAAGAAAATAAGAATGATATAAGATAATAATCATAGAGAATAGGAGTGTTTCATTTTGGCATCATCATCCTTAGCTTTTAAGTTTATGGAATGTCATTTGATGCATGAAACTCTCACTATACTTTACCTATATCACCTATGGAAGCTTTAAGAAAAAGTTTACTTAAAAATCTTCAAGAAATATGTGTGAGAGCTCCAATAAAGAATAGGGGCAGCAAGGTTCCTTGTAAGAACAAGAGAGAAAGAAGAAAGAAAGAGAGGAAAAGAGAGAGTAAATGAGATGGGATTTCAAAGGAATGAAATGAAGTAAATAAAATGCATTAAATAGAGAGAGAGGAGTGTATTAATTGAGAGAGAAAAAAATAAAACAAAGGCAACAATTGGGAGAGTGCTGCACGTGAATTGCAAGGAGAGAGAGGGAGGGAATTTGGTTTGTCTTTGACTTGGAATTGTAATGTAATTAATGATATGTGTAGCTTCTTGAAGATGGATTTGAAAAAAGGTTATTTTAATTAATTTTATGGTATTTCAAGAGACAAAAGGGCAGCAAAAAGGAGTCAAAATCTGCCATGAAGTAATATAATGAAGTGTAAAAAGATTGAAGTGAAAAAGAAGTGATGTGAAAGGTGTACTTAAAAGTATGGGTTGTAAGAGTACTTTTTTAATAAAATAAAATAAAAATAGAAAATTTATTACAAATATTTGTAGCAAATTTTTCATAATAAAAAACATAATTAATTAATTTATTTTAGTGAATTATCAAATAAGTTACTGATATGATCAAAATACGCAAATATGGGCTATAAATAATATTTTTATAACCCGAAAAATTCTAAAAAATTAATTTATGAAAATAAAAAAAATTCAAATATTTTTTAATTATTAAATTAATTTATTTTATTTTTAGTATCGGGTCTTAAACAGAATCTGATCCTGTAAAAGCTCGAAACGAACTAATTTTTAGAAAAACAAAATTTTCTACAATATATGTAGTATTTATCTAAAGTTATAAAGGTTTATAAAAATAATAAAATCGTGTAATGAAATGGAAGTGAATAGTGCAAAAGACTGATTAATTACCGATAGTAATGAAATACGAATAAAATTGTAAAATCAAATATTTCTAGTTATCAAAAAATTATGAAACTTATATTTTTGAAATCCTTATGAAAACACGAGTCTAACGGTATTAATGGTATGTTTTTTATATCTCGTGCTCCGGGACACGCTTTTCGAAGTCTGTATCCGAACAAGTTCGAAATAGGTAAAAAATTTACCAATCTAATATTTTTAAGCGATCTTATTTTACTACGAGTTAGTATCCATACTTAAACTATACCTCGGCCTCTAGGGTTAAGGGCGCGAAATTGCCGGACTTAAACTACTGTATTCCACTTAGGATTTCCGGGTGATTTTCTGGTTTAGATCTTTGCAAATTTGGAAACTGATATTTTATGTTTACACAACATTTTTAATTTGAGAAATTTATTTTAAATTTTATTTTTGTAAGTATTTAATATCTCTTAACGTTTTCGGAATTCTTGGATTAAGTTTTATTTCTGAAGGTTAATCATTATTTACTTTTTAATAATTTGTTTTATAGCTTTATATTACCCAATTTTATAAGTTGGAGTTGAATATGAAATTTGTCATATGTAGTGGTCTTGGATTTTGAAATATGTTGAGTTCTTATTTTATTTTTAAGGATTCGTATTTTCCTCAAGATTAAGAAGTTTCTAGATTCGTTCAGGATTTAGGACTTGTCGAAACTCGGTTTTAATTTGGAGTGATTTTTAGGGTTTATTTTCGAAGTTCATCTAGGAATTATTTACTGAAATTTTTCGGGACTTACAATTCCAGATACCCTATTATCTCAAAGCATGATTCAATAGCGTGGCCATCCATCTTGCAATGTTTACAAAATCCTTTTCCTTTCTTAAACTTCTTTCTTTCCACTGAACTTCCTTTTCCATTTCCTCAATTTATTGGAAAACAGAGAGATTGTGTCTCTAGTGAACATATTAGACACTTGTTTCTATTTTTCAACTCAAGTCACCTGGCAAAAAGGTCGATTTAGCAGTAGCAGAGGCTCATTAGACAAGATTTGACTATGAACAAGTTCATAAATGTCCGACAATCCCATCAGAAATTGCATTAGTTTACTCTAAGATTCAAATTATGATACTCTATCTTTCAAGTCGCAAGTAAAATAATTCATGCAACCATAAATGCACAAAGGATATGGATTAAGTGATTGTAATTAATCCCAACAGCTCTTCAAATTATTATAATATGTAATGACACTTTTATTTCCTTGCCTAATGTGTGATAATTCATGTTGTAAATGATAGATCAAAGGTCCATTTGAATGTCCATATTGATCGCATATCTTTTTCCACAACTCACTTGAATATTGAGCAAAAATAAAACTTCGAGATAACTTTGGTGACATGGAATTCAATAACCAACGGTGAACCATATGATCACATGTGGACCATTTCAAAAATTTAGGAGTGTTTCCTTTAGGTTTTGAAATTAAACCATCAAAAAACCCTAATTTCATTTTAACACCTGATGCTAAATGTATTGATCTACTCCATGCCATAAAATTCGTGCCATTGATGACTATATTAGCTATGACCGTTCTTGGAGTATTTAATCTGAAAAAGAGCAAAGGATCGATGTTCATAGTATCTACCATAACTAAAAACCACTTCAATTTACGAATCAAATATGTACAATAGAAACCAAGTAAGGAACATTACTAGATAGCTCTGGTACCATGGAAAATATCTAAATCTACCTTTACTTCTCTCATTTGGTTCTGTTGATGCACAAGAAACACGAAGAACTCCATAGTTGATCAAGTTTACAAAGGAAGCAACAGAAAAGATAACACGAAGATATTGTATTGTGAAAAATGAAGTAAAGTGAGTTGCAAAGAATTGTTTAAAGCTATTTATAGTACTGTTATATTAAAGCTAAGCCCGACATGTGTACTATAAAATAAATAAAAGAAACATGATGACATATTTCACAATAATCAAGATTTCCTTTTAGTTGATAAGAATTTGAAGCAATTATCATTTGATGTAGAGCATCTAAATTTGAAGTTTAGCCATACCATTTATAGACTATTTATAAATGTCATTTATAATGAATTAATATATATCTATATAAATAACCTTTGTTTTTCATACATAGTATCTAGTAAGAAAGGCCATTGATACCATGTTCTTTAATTTGAATTATTTCTTATTTTATTAATACTAACTTTTCTTGTGAATTGATTTGACAACTTTTCTATTTCTTGATCAATAGTATTGATTATTTTTATTTCTCAGTAGTAATTTACTAAGTTTACAAAAATTTCTTCTAATAAATCATCACTTCTACTAAATTTGAACTTTTCATTATCATAAACAAATCTTAAAGGATTTAGTGGTTTTGATAAACGAGGATTTAAATTTAAAATCGATTTTGATGATTCCACAACAATAGATTTTCCTTTATTTTAGAATTTTTTTTTTTGCACGATTAACAGTCTCTGTTCTATCAATGTTTGACTAATAGTAAATAAGAATTGATTAGTATAGGTATTTTAAGCATCCGAACTACTAACATCTAGATTTTTTTTTCTCAAAGTTTTCTTAAATGAAGTGCTTTAATTGTTTCATTTTGAAATTCAATATCTAGCTCTTGAAGTGGTAAATGAGTAGCTACTATAGGACCTTTTTGACTATTTTCATCTATATGTGAGTTCTGGCAGAGTTTGAGTGAAAAATCTCGTTTCTAAACTAAAATTTTTAGAAAGCCATTTGAAAAATGTTTCATTACTTTAAATTTATATTGCGAGTCACAACACCACATGGCTCTAATTGAATAAGTATGTTGTTTAGTAAAACTTTTGAAATAATTTTTTTGTTTTTTCTATTTTACTTAGATTAACATTTTTTCTTATAACTTCTTCACGAAGCTCAAAAGGTTATTCTATAATTATAACATTTAATTCATTTATTTGAGAATAAATGGAGGATTCATTTAATAAATAGACTTTGGAATCAGAGGTTGAAAATAAAAACCGTTTAGTTTTATTACACCAATGTTAGATGCGAACTCCTTTTCAAACTTACTTTGATTGGACGAAGATTCTTGATTATGATTAGTATTTTGATCAATATTTCTTAAATTATTTAGTCTATTGATACATTTGTTTAAGCTAGAGAATGATTAAGACTAGAGGCCAATGTCAAATTGAATTCTTATACTTCCAATATCAAACCTTCGAGCAAGAAAAGGATTGACATTTAAGACACTATGTCTTGGTGGAAATATATCTTTCAGACGTCGTTCTTTAGGAGGTTGTACTTCTTCCTAACTTAGTGTATTTGGAGTAAAAATGATTGGTTCCTCTATATTTTTTTTTTCCTTTTTTATTGGTATCAAAAGCTAGATAAAACATGAGTGTGAAATCTGACTTCAAACAAATAGTTGAAATGCATATAAATTTGAATTTACATTGCTAAGCCTTGAAATATTGTAAAATTTAAATATAGATTACATGTATTAAAAATGTACCATTGTATTTTAATATTTATTATCATCTTTGATTTATATTAATTTAACTTACACAAAAAAGGTCACATGAAAGTTATCACGCCGTATTTATTTACTAAGTTACAAAATTCTCAATCTTCCACTTTATAGTGGAAGGATTTCTTTGTCTCCTTTTTATTTTATCAAGTTAAACCCTTATTTGTCTATTTGGCTATATTACTTGCTATGTTTGATAATTTTAAAGTGAGTTGAAATGAGTGAAAAGGAAATGAAATGAGAGGAAAAATAGAAGGGAGGGTGATTTTCATTTTTATTAGGATTAAAGATGGAAACGAGAGGAAATTAAATGAAGTGCTTAGTTTTCATATTCTACATAGACCAAAACCTCGTTTAGAATTATTATAATCTTATTTGATTTTCACTTATTTCCATTCATTCCCTCCAAAAGTGGAGAGAAGTGAGTTGGCATATAAGAGAAAATGTTCTATCTAATTTCACACCATTTCCATCATGGTTTTCCATCTTCATTTGATATACAAAAACACACAATTCTCGTTGATTTCCTCCAATTTCCACAACTTCCCACCACTTCCATTAGTATAATTACTCTATCTAATGCTAACAAGTCAACAAGTTTCGTTCCAAGTCTCAACAACTTCTCTGAAAATATTGATTAATATTAGCTCACCACGATGTGTAAAATGATGATCCACATATAAACCTAAGTTAAGGCTACTTTGTAGATAGATTTAATAGCAAAGTAAAATTAGAAGGCAACTATGATGATGGCTATGGTTGGGTAAAATGAGGTACTTTCAAATGGTGAAATTGAAGGTGAATACTCTATTTATTCAATTTTATTACATCACAATTATTGTATCATAGATTAAGAAACTTATATACTAACAATTGAATGTTGGGTGTTAGATTTTGATAAAGGATGAAACATTTTAATGCTTTGGTATATAATCAATATCAAATGGCATAAATATAAGATAATACTATGTATCTAGTATAGCCATATTAGATATTGGTCGAGTGACATGTTAAATATTCCAATAATTCATTTATTGGCATATAGCTTTATCATCTATTTGAATGTAATGTCATGTTTGTTTATACTACTTTATAATTGATCTCTATTTGAATCATTAGGGGTGAGCAATGAGTAATTCTATCACAAGATAAGTTTTGGATATCATTCATAATCCATATGTAAGGTCTAAATCGTAACCTATACTCTAAAGTATGTAGATGCAAATTCATGATAATATGTATTCATCCTCTAAAAATTATAGAACAATAATAGTGAATGAGAAATAAATTATTTTTTTTCTTTTAGGCTACAAGTTATATCAAAGGAAAGAAAAATAAATATTATGGCATAATTGTAATATAGAAAAATATTTTATAAAGAAGGGCAAAGGAATGTCATTTGTTAATCAAGGAGAGGGAAATTTTTGTCATTCCTAATAAATGAGATATATAATAATCATCCCTCACATTGATGGTCAACAAATCCTTAAAGATAGAATCTTCAATAAATTACGATAAAGCAAAAATTGTCATATGTTGAAAAATAAGAGGTTTTATGGTCCACGTCCACCTTAGTATTAAGTTGGTGGTTTTGTCTATGATCTAGAGATGTTTGACGAATAGCTTTTGACAAAGAAAATTTGTCTCTGGCCATCGGCCTATATGTGAAGCCGTCATGTAAAGCTCTCAGACTTTTATGAAATTTGTGAAAGCCGGCAAGAAGCGCTGGCGTAAGGATACAGCCACCAACGTTGAAGGAAAGGCCACCGGCGTATGTGCCAGCTTTCCTACCCGAAATGTTTATTATAAATAGAATTTTAGAGTTCATGTCTGTTAGGGTTTTGAGAGCGCTTGAAAGGGAAATCTGAAGGAAAACAAAATCTTTGATCCAAGTAAGTCGATCTAATCAAGATTCGTGCAAATTTATATGGAAACAACATTTTTCTCATAGATTTTTGTGTTTTTGAAGGAGTTCTTTGGAGAAACCCTAGTTTTCAATTAGGATCTGTTCTTCAAGGAATCGATCAAGGAATAAGATTTGAATCAAGTAAGTTATATCTTCTTTATCGTAGATTTGAAATGAAAAGATTATTTTCGACGAATTATGTCTGTTCTTATTAATTTCTCAAATCGAGGGTTTTGAAGGAAGTTGTTCTTTTTGGAGTTTTTGTCTAATGATAATTGAAGAAAACCTAGGATTTGAGTTTCAGAAAGAATTAAAGGTAAGTTCTTATCATATAAATCAAAGATTCTATAAAAGTTTGATTTTATGGAGAAAATTGTCTATTCTTGTTGATTTCCATATTAGGATTTTGAAGAAAGATCTGTTCTTTTGAGATTTTGAGGAGTTTGAAAGAAGAAGAAGAAGTTGCTATTGCTATTTCCATAAAAGGTAGGGTTTTAGAGATTTTGATAAGTTAGGGTTGTATGGGTTGAGGATTTACATATTTCTGTTTATTTGTATATCAGGAGATTTTGAGATTGTATGTAGTTGTTCATAAGGGATTTGTGGATTTGGAGAGATTGTTCCTGGAATTGAAAAGTACGACTTTTTTCTTATTTGTTGTATTTGCTTACAAGTTTAGTTTTCTGATCGTTGTCTGTAGGATCAGATATATAAACGAACTTAATTCTATTTGGTTTAATTTGTTTTTCTAGATGTCTTTGGCTTTAACCAGTAAAGACCTGGCAGACAGTGATACTGGTGAGGCACCCTGATGATCCTTGTGTGCCGCTGTCCCTAGTGGAGTTGTACTTGGAGATGATTCGGTAGATTTAGGTGATTTAGCAGTCTGGCCGTGGGTATTTGGGGTACTCATTCACTAATATATGTATATAATTGCCTATTTTCAAAGAGTTGGGTTGATTTCTAATGGGGTCTAAGTTCCCTGGTTTGTGACTAATGTACAGTAGTTCTGAACGTGTCGATTTGCTGCTTAATAAGATAATAATCTGGTTGTTTGTAGATTAAGTTGCATTTTATATATATGTTGCATGTGTATATGCATTTGTTTTGTGGATTGGCGTACTGGGCGATTTCGCTCATTCCTTTCATTTTTAGGTACATGATGAGGACGTAGTATTTGATTTATCTGGTTATGATCTATACATAGATCATGGGATGACGATAGCGGTCCAGATTACGCTATTAAGAAATAGATTCAGATATAGATTATATGAGAAGAATTTTGAGATCATTTACAATATTTTGGAACTATATTAAGAATTTATATGTTAAAAAGGATTTTTGAAATTTTATGTATTTTGGATTTGTTGGATTTGGTTTTGACAACATTGTTTAGATCAACAGGATGTTTGAAAAGATTGTTATTTACAAGTTTTACAATATTTGAACTTTCTGCTGTATCCTCTGAGAGAATTTATGGAGATTATATTTATATGTTATAAATTGTAGTGTTAGTCTGTTATAGCCTTTGCGTATCCTATTTAAGAGAGGACACGTGGCGGGTTGTAATTGCCAACAGGTTAGGCGTTACAGCTTAATTGGTATCAGAGCAATAGGTTATGATCATATTAGACTTAAGTTATGACTCCTTAGGATGGTGAGCATTGATGAGTGGGGTAGCAAATGGGTTGGGGAATGCTTTAGTTTATATCTATTATGATCTTATAGTACATTTAGTGTTTTAATATTGATAGTATGTTATTTTTGTTCTTATGTTTATGTTTAATATCTTAATATGCCTCAAAAGAAGAGCCCCTAATCCTAGTTCATCCAGTCATGTGAAGAGGAAGTTAATGAAAGACCACATGAGAATATGCCACTGAGATAACCATCTTTGGATCAGGGCATGAAGATTTACCACAACCACGCCCCACCTGTAGGTCAACAGGTGCCAGTGAGTGATGCACAGCTCTGTAAGCGGTGAATACACTTTTGGGAGTAGTTTCCCAACAGCAATGGAATATGAGACAAGAGACTCAAAGAAACAATAGAATGGTGGATATGGACCTAGGCGCACTGATGTCTTGAGTTTGAATGAGTTTGTGGATTTCGTCTATAAGTTTTAATCAATGCTTGGGAGGCCTTATGGATGGGAGAGGTTAAGGAGAATTTTTCTGCCCTAGATATTCTTGAAAATAAGAAGGTGGAGTATGTCTCCTAATTTTCTCATTGGAGATCAAATAATTAATAGATGAATATCAAAAAATATGGTTAGAGTAATCACCTGGGATAATTTCATTAGTGGAGATAGAACTTTGGAGATTTAATTTTCAAATATAGTAAGAAGTGTAGTCTACATGATACAAAGACAACAAAGGAAAATGAAGTCCGGATAGAATTTTGAATAGAAAATTTTATTTGAGATAAAAATGGATACTTAGAGTGGAATAGAAGGATTTAGTGACATAATTAAGATGCAAGAATTTAGATATAGGATGGTAGTGACAATGTGATTGGTGGATCAATGGATATAAATCTGTAAACAGTAAAATGAGAAGAATCATTATTGAAGAATATATGAAAAGAATTTGAGAATAACTAATAAAGATAAGAGAATCATTAAATCTTATGAAAGATATGAAGGTTCATGTGGAATAATAATTATAAGAAAGAGATGTGAATTTGTGTGTGGTTTCTTAAAGGGTTAAACATGAGATTCACATAAGTGAATTTGATGGATGTGACCAACTACTAGCTATGATGAAAAACAAAGATACTTGAGCAGGATTTGAATAAGATTGAAAGTAGTGAAATTCAGAGGAGTCAAGTTTATTTAGGAAAGAGACCAGTCTCTAATATTCTTACCCAAGAGAAGGCAAAAAGGCCTATCACTCATCAAGTAGGATTGACAATTCAAGATATTGAAGGGAAGTGTATCAGATACTTTGGACCACATGATATCAAGGATTTGCAAGTGGCCTGAAAATACTTGTTTTTCATGTGGCAAGGTTGGGCAAACCATAGATTTTATACCGGGAGAGTTTTTCACGGATGTTTTGTTTTAAGTGTGGACAATGAGGACACAAGGCCATAGATTGTAAGGAGCCTGGTATGCTATGGTTTTAGATTTGATATAGGATAATCTCGGAGTCAAGGACAGAGGGCATTATTAAGTTTATGCCCTTCAGTCAGAGATATATCTAAGGTGAATACTGTTGCAGGTAAGATCTCTATACTCATGTATGGTGTTTAAGTAATCTTTGATATTGGTGTAAGATTTTATGAATTTTTTTATCATTGTATCTATATGTTGTGAGTATGTTGAATGTATACTGGGATGATTTTGGAATTAGAGTTTAATCTGCTAGATGGAGATTAGTTTATGAATAAGCTTGAAGTGCATCGTACTATCTATAAGGAAAGTAGAGAAGAATTAAGTTGCTAAAATGAAAATTTGAGTAAGAGTGGAGAAAGGTCTCATATTATGGTTGAAAGTACATTTAAGGTGAAAATCAGTAAAAGTAAAGATAATATATATCAAATATATGATTAGAAATAGTAGATTAGACAATTAAAGTTGGTAGTAGAGAAAATATGATAAAAGGCTATAACTGTAACTTTTATAATCCGAAAAAGTTCTATAACTGATATATTTGAAATCTTATGAAATTACGAGTCTAAGTACTAATAACATATTTTTAATATCTCATCCCTGGGACATGCTTTTCAAAGTCTGTACCCGATCGGGTTCGAAATCGGTCGAAGATTTGCTAATATGATCTTTTTAAGTACCCTAATTTATTACGAAACCAAACTACATTCTTCACTCGTATTTCGACTTCTAGTTTAAGAACACGGGTTGCCCATCTAAGCTAGGGTTTCATGGAATTTGTTGACCAAGGTTTCTGGTTGACTTTCCGGTTTAAGATTTAAACTTGACATAACCCTAAAATTAGGGTTTACAACCTACCCCCCTTAAACAAAGTTTTGTTCTCAAAACTTGAAACACGTACCTGATTCCTCAAACAAATTAGGGTATCTCTGTTGCATCTCGTTTTCGGCCTCCCAAGTTACCTCATCGTGCGAATGATTCCTCCAAAGAACCTTAACATATTTGATTTCCTTATTTCTCAACTTTTGAACCTTTCGATCCAGAATCTGCACTGGATGCTCCTCATAAGTGAGGTTCTCCTTCAACAACACCAGTTCCAATTCCACCACTTGATCTGGGTTGGCTACATGCTTTCGAAGAACAAAGACGTGAAAAACATTGTGTACTCCAGACAATTTGGTGGTAAAGTAAGACGATACGCCAACTCTCCAACTCGCTCATGTACTTCGAATGGACCAATATACTGGGGCTTAACTTTGCTTGTGAGTGGATTCAATGAATACTTTTAATAGGATTTACCTTTAAATACACGTGATCTCCTATTTGGAACTCAAGAACCTTCCTTTTTAGATCTGCCCAACTCTTTTGTCGATCTTGAGCCTCCTTCATCCGTTGTTGGATAACTCATACCTTATCAGCCACATCTTGTATAAGGTCCGGTCCAAGAACCAATTTCTCCACATCATCCAAAATAATGGGGATCTACACTTTCGTCCATATAAAGCTTCGTAGGGTGGCATCTTAATTATCGAGTGATAACTATTGTTGTAAGCAAACTCCACTAAAGGTAAGTGTACCTCCTAACTTCCTTTAAACTCCATTACACATGTTCGGAGCATATCTTCTAAGGTTTGTATGGTTCGCTCAGATTGTCCATCGGTCTGAGGATGATATGTAGTGCTAAAGTGCAACTTAGTCCCCATACACTTTTGCATGCTTCCCTAAAACTTGGACATAAACCTTAGGTCTCGATTTGATACAATCCTAGCTAGTACTCCATGTAGACGAACGATTTCTTTGATGTAGAGCTTTGCCAATTTATCCATAGAATATGTCAAACTTATTGGTAGGAAATGTGCAGACTTGGTTAACCAATTTACTATTACCCATATAGCATCATGTCCTATTGGTATCTTTGGCAAACCACACACAAAATCCATGAAAATCTGATCCCACTTCCATTCTGGTATTGGTAGGGGTTTCAGCAATCCTCCCCACCTTTGATGCTCTACTTTCACTTGCTAGCAAACCGGATACTTCAACATGAATTCGGCTACATCTCGTTTCATTCCGTTCCACCGATAATGTCCTTTAAGATCTTGATACATTTTTGTTCCTCCTGGGTGTACCATATACCTAGAATTGTGAGCTTCACTTATGATCTCCTTCTGTATCTCCTCATCACTTGGTACACAAAGTCGTCCCTTCATGCTTATTACATCTTCATCATCCATCGTGAAGTCAGTGTATTTTCCTTCTTGAATTTCCCTCTTTATTCTTTGTATTATCTCATCGTAACGTTGAGCCTCCTTGATTCTTTCCACTAAAGTGGGTCCTATCACTAAATTTGCTATCTCCATCTCGGTGTCTCCTCCCATGAACTCAATACTTAACCTCTTAAATTCCTTTACTAATTCCTTTTGATCGGTGAGCAAGGTTGCAACTTCACTGTGACTCTTACAACTTAAGGCATCAGCAACCGCATTCACTCTCCTCGAGTAGTAATTTATCCCCAAATCGTAATCCTTGATTAGCTCGAGCCATCTCCTTTGTCTCATGTTCAACTCCTTTTACGTGAACAAATACTTAAGACTTTTGATCAGTATAGATCTCGTACCTTTACCTGTAAAGGTAGTGTTGCCATATCTTTAAAGCGAACACCACTGCAGCTAGTTCCAAATCATGTGCAGGGTAATTTTGTTCGTGTGGCCTTAGCTGTCTTGAAGCATAGGAAATCACTTTCCCATCTTGCATGAGTACACATCTGAGACCATTTCTCGATGCATCGCTATGAATTGTGTAGGGCTTCTCTGATTCGGTAGAACCAAGATTGGAGCAGATACAAGTCTTTGCTTAAGTTCTTGAAAACTTTAGTCTCTCTTTTCCGTCCATATAAACTTTTCATTTTTTTGGATCAATTGGGTCAAGGGTTTAGCTATCTTGGAAAAATCCTTAACAAACTTCCTATAATACCCGGCCATACCCAAAATCTTCTTACTTTTGTTACTGTCTTGGGCGACTTCTAGTCCGTTAAGGCGTTTATCTTTTCAGGGTCCACAGATATAACCTCTCATGATACCACATGTCCCAAAAATGAAATCCTATCTAACCAAAAATCGCACTTGGAAAACTTGGCATATAACTTGTGTTCCCTTAAGGTTTGTAATGCCATGCGCAGGTGTTCTTCATGTTGCTTGTGCGTTTTCGAGTAGATAAGGATATCATCAATGAAAACTATAACACACTTGTCCAATAAAGGCTTATACACTCAGTTCATCAGATCCATAAATGCAACAGGAGCATTTGTTAACTCAAAAGACATCACCAAGAACTCATAATGTCGTTATCGAGTCTGGAAAGCCATCTTAGGTACATCTTCCAGCTTGACTCTCAGCTGATGGTATCCCGATTGAAGATCAATCCTTGAAAACACACTTACTCCTTATAGTTGGTCGAAAAGATCATCAATCCTAGGGAGCCCCTCATTGATCCATCTTTCTTCTTAACACACAGAACCGGTACACCCCATGGTGACACACTTGACCTTACAAATCCTTGATCCAAAAGTTCCTGTTATTGTTTCTTTAACTCCTTTAACTCAACAGGAGGCATGCGGTAAGGCGCTTTAGATATCGGTTCCGTGTTTACTGCCAAATCAATCTCAAAGTCGATCTTTGGGGTTACTCTTGGCAGTTCATAAGGGACAACATCTGGACACTCATTAACAACTGGTATATCCTCAACTCGAGGTAACTCGTCCTCATTTTCCATTACACCAAAGGAACTTTCCCTTTTGATCTCGACTTCCCTGTCTACAAGTAGTTCGAATGAACTTAACTCAGTTCCTCTTGAAATTGGTGTTTCTCCCTTAAATTTAACATCTTTCCCATCCAAGTCCTTAAACTCTACTTTCTTCCTTCTACAATCTACAACAACTTTAGCAAAAGTCAACCAACTCATACCCAAAATCACTATAATATTACTCATTTCCAAAACAATCAAATCACATCTTGTGTTATGTCCTTGAATCACTATTGGGCAGTCTTTCAACACTTCACTAGTTGTTACCACATTTCGAGTTGGGGTCTTGACACGAAAGCCAGGGGTGGCGGTGGTTATTGGTAATCTAACGTGTTTCGCCAAATCGGTACTGATAAATGAGTGTGTGGCTCTAGTGTTGAATAAGGTGTAAGCAGTCGTCTTATTCACTAATATGCGTCCTCTATTCAACATGGCTAATTACTATCCCAAACCATTCTAGTTGATTCGCTAACTTTATCTTAGATTACTATACTTACTTTTCTTTTTTATAATCCTTGGATCCTAAGCAATTCATAATCAGCTGAAAAATAGAAACAAGGTTTGGAAAACTAACCTGTCATGAGTCTAAAATCTTGGCTATTGTCCTCTTCGGAGGCAGCAAATTCACAATCTTCGTCTTCAAATTCCTCACAAACCCATTGTCCCTCCATATTATATATCCTCATACCATGCATAGTTAATCCAGAACGGCTGCCAGGGTTTCCACTATTCCTATTCCTGGGCTTTGTTGAAGATGATCCTCCAAATGTCCTGGCTGGGGCACCCATCCTTTGCAGGCACTCATTGGTAAAGTGTCCAACTTGCTTACAGACAAAGCAAGTAGTGGTGGCTTTCTTTGGGCACTCGAAGATCTTGTGACTTACCTTCTCGCAGAAATAACACTTGTCTCTCAACTGCAGACACCTCCTAGGCTAGTGCTCTCCCTTGCACTTCCAGCAACTTAGGGTTTTAGAAATATGCTTTCCTTCATTTCCACCGCTTGTATTTCCTTTGATGCTATAGAGCGCCTTGAACCTTTTCTAAGGATACCTCGAACTTAACCCCCATGAAATTTTCTTCCAAACACAAAGGGTGTTCTATCCGTGGCCTTTATCTTTCTCTTTTTGGCCCCTTCAACAATTCGGGCTCTCTCAACCAGTTCCCTAAAAGTCCTGATGTCGAACTCCTCAAGTCCTACTCTCATATCCTCATCCAGACTATTTAGAAAAACTTGTCTCTTTAGTTCCTCACTATATTGTATGAGTCAGGGGCATACTAAAGTAGCCTACTAAACTCGGTTTCATATTGTTCCACCGTGTAGCTATTTTGTGATATGTGTAGAAAATCCATACTGTACTGTATTTGGAGGCTTCCAAAGAAGTAATTCTCAAGAAATTCGTAGCGGAACATCTCCCATGTAACAGGTGGCATGAGCTCCCTAGATTCCCACCATACTCTTGCATTCAGCCTTAGCAGGTAAGTGCCATAATTAACTCTTAGGTGATGGGGCACTTCGAAAGCATCAAACGATCGTTCTACTTAGGCCAAATAATCCTCGACCTCATCAGGTTTTCCAAAGGCTCCCTCATAGTATCTGTTACTCCGTATGAACTCGAGCAAGGAGCTCTTGTACGGCAGCGCGCGGCGGCGGTGGTGGTGGAGGTAAGGGTACAGTATGGGATTGCGTGTTTTCGTGCATTGGCATAGCTACAGATGCTTGTTGCGCTGAGGGTGGTGGAGTAGGTGTTGGGGCAAGAGCAGGAGCTAGCATAGTTTGTCCAATGGCATTGAGCACTTGTGTCAGTTGTCCTAAAGTCGCTTGCAAAGCGGCTTAAGCATTGACCATTGGTAGGTTTAGCGGTGTTGCCGCTTGCTGTCCCCCTTCCACATTTGGTTCGTTAGATGCACTTTGTTCCTGTTGTCTCTATTCTCTACCACGGCTGTTTTACGTTTTATTTAACTTAGTTAAGCAATCTTCCAATAACGTTATTAACATTTTATATTGAGATTTGGAAACGTCGGAAATTCTTGTACAAACTAGAAATGTAAAAGAAAAGTATAATTTAAGAAACTTAAATAAAGAAATCTCAATTTCATAAAACACAACAAAATTTTTCATTGAAACGTCAACTGCAGGTACAAGGACCTTTACATTGGAATTGAAAACAAAGCATAATGATTCAAAACAACATAACAAGCAACAACCACAAACAACATCCCAGAACAACAAAAGCTACTATGACCTATTTTTCAAGGTTGCAACTATAAAATTCAGCTTGGACTTGTGGGTCAAAACATAGGTCTCGTTTCCTTCCTTAAATCCTCACATTTTCTTTTTGTAAACTACTTCTTCAGCCTCATTCCCTTCAGATGGGGTAACAACCTCATCCTCTATCTTATCCACTTCTTCCTCGTGGGGTTGATAACTGATTTCACTTGGTGGAGGTGGCTGGGCCATATCGGCTGGTAGAGGTAGTATTTCCTCATACATTTCCCACTAAAAGAAGTCACTTTGAGCATTCGCTCAAAGCCAATCTGTGTGATCACCTAACAAGTCATGAGCATAAATAAACAGATATCCAATTGGGTTCCAAGTGTGAAAATTGGGAAACGTCGGCTTCCTTTCATTCCTTAGCACAAAGGTAGCCTCTTGCAACATGGGCTGTCCTAACTTGTAAACAGCAATCCTTTCTAATGCATAAATCACTTCAAGCTCCGACTAACATTTCTTTCTTATAGGGTAATATTCTATGTCGGTCACGACCTTGTGCCACTCGGTGTTCATAAAACCCCTTTTCCATAAGTTAAACATTTCTTGGATCGACCTAAGGCGACTAGATAAAGCAAATTCTTCGCATAAGACCCTAATTCTTAAACGGTATCCAACCAAAGACCCATTGGGTTGCTTACGTATTTGCCTTGCCACTAAGGGGACTTTACCAAGAGTAAGCTATTCACAAAAGAGGAAAGGATTAGAATTATAAAACCCATACTACCCATGTTATTCTTATCTAAATCTTCCTTTACTTTTATAGTTTTACTCTATCTTAGTCTTTTCTTTTTATTCATCCTTAAGTCTATTAATTAAAGTCATGATTGTAAACTTTTAACCTAGCTCTGATACCAACTTAAACTGTCACGCTCCAAAGGGTACCCTAAATGCGATAGTCCGCTACACTCGATATCTAAACTCAAGTATGACAACCTTAGTCACTCCATGAGTTAACACATCTAGTGAAAGGCTCATGTTCAACATATAGGAAACCATACTTTGAATTGAAATAGCTTAAGGAGACATACATAGCGATAAGAATGTAAATCATAACAGTTATAACCAAATTAAACTATTACATGATCTAAGGGGCATACCTCCGTCAAAATATTAAGAGTCCTTAGGTCCTCAAAAGTCTCTAAAAACAACATATATACATATATATATAGATTAAGGAGATTTTATTGGAAGTCTATGCCTAACATCTAGGTCCCGACTTCTTCAAAAAGCCCCTTAAATTCCAAAAGTTATACCTGAGGAAAGTGGCCTCTTGGGGATAGCTATAAATAATCATACTGCAACTGGAAACTATAAGGGTATAAGCTTACGAGCTTAGTGAGTTTCACTTCCAAATTAAATACTTCGATAAAGCAATATATATCAAGCAAGTTGTATTATTAACCATATGAAATGCACAAGCACGTGAGCATATAATACATAAGACTTTCTAGGAGTCTTATGTTGAATGGATTTAAACTCTCCATTCGGGGTTAGGTGTTTCAGGCCCATACGACTAAAGATTTCAATTTTTCTCATTTACATTGTGATTGATTCAGGTGCCCACCTACGCACAATTTTGTAGTTGATATAAGTGCCTACACCACTACTATTTCAATTTTGGCCGTTACGCCAACATTCGAGTATACAGCCCCTCGTTGCCCATCTATTATGTCTTTTTCCCACAAAGGTATAATAACAATACAATGTGACTCAACATATAGTATGCATGGTCAATTTGATTATAAGATCATGGCATATTAATTAACGATTTATAGGTGATCATAGATATTGCAGACACTCCAAGTCTATACTAAATCATACAAGGATTTACAACAAGTCTATTTCGATATTCTTAGCATCGATTAAATCAATTGGAATCCACATGCACAATCCCATTTTATCTTGCCCTAAATCTAATGCCACTATCATTACAAGCACATTCATAAGCAATAATTTAAAGATAATGAACTCACTTTGCCATGGCGTGAAAATCCACTTAATCGTGAAGTCCTCGGGAAGGTCTAGTCTGTCTCCAAGTTTCCTAATCAAAAGAAATAACTCCAATGAGTATTTCTATGAAGTTTGAATGAACTTATAAATTCTATTCTAACAAGTTCGTCAAAGTTCGTATAAGAGGAAATTCCAACATAAAATGGCCATAACTTGATCATTTTAACTCGGAATTTCGCATATTATGTACCGATGTCTACCTATTCGATGAGAGCTATCTATTTCTAAATTTATTTCCTTCAAATAAGGTCGTTAGGTCCATGAACATAGGGTACAAAATGCTATACGAAATTCCCATCTCACATATCAACTCTTAATTTCAAACCAAGCATCAATCCAAAGCTTTGATAGATACTTAGCTATCATTATATCTTGTAAGACTCTATTATATACATATATAACTCAATATCATGCATGATTTATAGGTGTTGGTAAATCTATTTCCTCATGTACTTAGATAATGCTTAATAGGATGTATAAGATACTATTTTCCTAACTTTATTTCTACTGAGTGTATTATATGTATATGCATTACCTACAAATCATTATCATGAGTGTCATGAGATGAGCTATCTATATGTATATTCAATGATATAAGATATAAAGAATTCTTTTAGAAAACTTTAGTTTTGCAAAACTTTTGAAATTACTAGACTTAAGAAAACTAGTTTTATTTCTTACAAAATCACACTTGCTTTTATCAAGACTCAATTTTAATAATCTATATACCCAACACCTTCATTATTTTAATAAAATATTTCATTTTGGGGTTAGAAGATAGATGTTTACATAGGTAGTCTACATAATTACGAATTTTACAAAATTTTTAAGGAATGAAAACATCATTTAATCTATCATTTGAAAACTTTCCTTGTTTTAGGATTATATTTTAATAAATTTCACTTATTCTTGTCAAAATTTGGTCTTTATTACATGTATTCCCTACGACTTCTATTTTTCCATAAAAATCATTATTTTGGCATTTGGAAATAAGTGTTTAAATAGTGGTTATTTTCAAATCCGAATTTTGAAAGTTCCATTTGAGATTATTTCTTTTGTAAAACTCATTTAATCTTTCAAAAACAAACTCCTAATCAAACCTACTCCTTAAGGCTTCCATTCCTTTAATAAAAATCTTGTTTTGGGGTTGAAAAATAAGTGTTTAACCTTCAAGTTTTCCTTATTTAGAATTTCAAGTTTGTTATTGGGATTGAAACATAACTTTTGTAAATTTTTCCTTATTTTGAAAATATTTCTTAGTAGATCTAACCTTTACTCATTAAGATCACTCATTTATGATACCTATTCCCTAAGCCTTTCATTTTTAATGTAAAACACTCATTTTGAAGTTGAAAAATAGCTTTCCTAAATATGGCTCTCTTTACATCCGAATTTCAAAAATCCATTTTTGTTGAAACTAAAATAGATCTTATGCTTTCTAACATTCTCCCACATTATCATGCTATTACAAGTTATTTATGTGCATAAAACAAAAACCTAAGGCATTTACGAACTTAAAGCAACTAGATCTAATTTATTATACTAGTTATAAATGCATGAACACTATGATCATTATGTGGATATGGTTAAATGATGAATACATGCACAAAACATTAGTACTAACAACATAACTTAATAATAAAACAAAGTAATAGAAAAATAACTTAAATAACAAGATCTATAACATTGTGATTGTAAAATACAAAAATAAAGATGAAAATATAATGAATTATAAATAATGAGATGATATAGAGTTTTAAGGTCAAATAAGTAAATTGTAAAAGTTTAAGTTTGGTTGTAGACAATTATTAAAGTTCAGATTTTTGCAATTTTTGACAGAATTACGCGCCTCCTGGAGAATATACGCCGCTGACCTAGAGATGGTGTAGGGTGGGAACAGTAGCGTTTTTCTACGCTGGGTGGAACGGTGTCGGTGTGCATAGGATTTATTTTAACGCCGGTTGGGAACGCTGCCACGTAAGGCATGGATTTGCCGGCGTATGTAGTAGGATAGAAGTTTGGAAAATCAAATCCTCGATAAACGCTGTCGCACTCGTGTAATATTTTGCCAGCGTAGGGTGTACGCCACAAGATCTACATGTACCCTGTCAACGTAGGGCCGGCATATGACCAAATTTATATGAATACGAGACGCGAAAGACAGTTTCAACAGATTAGTCTTTTATCATTTTCTCCTTCGTATAAAAGAGTTTTTGAGTGTTCTTAGAGATCTAGGCTTGGAGAATCATCCGGAGGGTGTTTTGATCCAAGTAAGTGATTTTAACATTTTCTCTTAGATTAAATACGAATTTGTATGAGTTTGCTTAGGTTTTGTTGTGTTCTTAAAGGAAAAACATGGGAAATATTTAGATCTTGGATTTGATCTGACTCGTCAGATAAGGAGTGTTGTGATTAAAACAAGTAAGTATAATGTTCTCATATAAGATTTATACGAATTTCATGTAAATTCTAAGGATTTTGTGATTTGTTTGCATAAAGGAAACCCTAGATTTGGTTAGGATCCGAATTTGTGGATGTGAGTTGGAATTTGGTGATCTAAATCAGTAAGTTTCGTCCTTTCTTTGATGAAGTTGAATAATGTGTGATTAGATGATCATTATGTGTTTTTGTTGTCATATAATATTAGGGTTTTCAAGGATTATCAAATTCTATAGATTGTTGTGGAAGATTAATCGGGTTAGACAGTGCAACTTGATGATTTTCTTTGTCATATTAGGATTTCGGGAGTTATAGTACATTAGGAATTATTTATATCGTGTTCTTATTTGTTAAATATATAAATGTATGTTGTTGACAGGAATTTTGGAGATTTTGGTTTATTGTTAAATTATTAATATTGATTGAAGTATTGTGGAGATTTGGTTGTGGTTAAGTGTTGTCAATAAAGGATTTTTAGGAGATACAAATTGAAATTTCTTGAAACTGAGAAAGGTACGACCAAACCCTGCTTATTGTTTTTACCTGTAAGTTTAGTATTGATTGAATGCTTGTAGGAACAGAATTTCTTAATAAACATAATCGTTATTCGGGTTAATAATTGTATGGTTGATTGTGCTTGGCTTTAACGAGTAAAGACCTGGCAGACGGTGATACTAATGAGGTACCCTGATGATCTTGGTGTGAGGTTGTTCCTAGTAGACTTGTGCCTTGATATGATTCCTGTAGAATTAAGTGTTCTGGTTCGTGGTGTTTGGGGAGTACCACTCATCCATATTGTATATGATTATTATTTTCAAATAGTTGTATGATTTTTCAATGGGGTCTAAGTAACTCTGAGTTTAGGATTAGAGTATACCTAATACTGGACTGTGTTGTTTTGTTTGGCTTAAAAAGATAATATGATTGTTTGCATTAGTTTAAGTTAATGAATTACATGCCTTTTGTATGTGCATATGCATTTGTTTTTGGATTGGAGTTATCGTATTGGCGTCGCCGCTCATTCTTTTAAATTTTAGGTAGAGGTGAAGAAGAAGATATAGTGTATGATCTATCCGGTTATGATTTTATCTTTGATAGCGGGGATGGCAATAGTGGACCTAACTACCCAGCCGAGAGTTAGGTTTCATATACCAAGTTTCTAAGAAAAGACATGTTTTGATCATTTAGGATTGTAGTTGGATTCATTGTTGGTTTTAAATGAAGAGATTTTAATGTAAACAATTTGTAGTTTATGTAGAATTTATTGACTATGATGTCAACTTGGATTTTATGCTTAAACCAAGAGTTTATGTTTTATGAAGTATGAGTTTTTATTTTTTTAACAGGTTTGGTATCCTATGAGTTATCTTATGAGTGTTTACAGGTGATGATTATATTAATTTGTGGATAATAGAGCCTTTGTGTATCCTATATAAGAGGGGATACGTGGCGGGTTGTGATACCTTATTTTAGGGCGTTGCAGTGGTGGCAAGGATCTCATGTTCAAGTGTTTCCACATCCTTAGCTTAAAGCTTATAGGGATTTTTTAGTGGAATCACACATGAATAATATTGCCATTACATTTTTTTTAAGATGATAAAGTGTAGATCTATTACCTATTAGATGTGTGGAGTAAGAATCTTGAAGAAAAACAAAAGTGTGTGTGTGTATTGAGGGGGATAGGGTCACGACAATGAGGGAGAGAGAGGAGAGAAAATTTTTTTGCAAGAGTTTGGTCTAGTTAAAAATGAGGAAAATGAAAAGTGAAAAGTATAAAGGAGTATATATAGGGAATAGAATTAAGGTTTGTGTAATGAAAGAAAGGAAATTTAAATAAATTGAGAGAGAATAAGGAAGGAGGGGCACTAGTTTTGGGTAGGGAGAGAGATATGTGTGTGTGTGTGTGTGTGTGTGTGTGTGTGTGTGTGTGTGTGTGTGTGTGTGTTGTGTTGTGTAAGTTTCAAAATTAAATAAAATAATTTAAGTAATAAAAGTTGTATTGGAAAAGTAAATATAAGGAAAATGATGAAATTGTAAGAATAAGATGTAAGGATGTAAGAGTAAGTTATGGGTAGTTGTACTTGATGAATAGTAGATTAGAAATAAAAAAGTATATTAGACAATTAAAGTACTAGTAGTAAAGAAAATACGATAAAAGGCCATAACTGTAACTTTTATAACCCAAAAAATTCTATAACCAATATATTTGTAAATCTTATGAAATTACGAGTCTAACTATACTAATAACATGTTTTTAATATATTGAGCCCTGGGATATGCTTTTCAAAGTTTGTATCCGATCGAGTTCGAAATAAATCGAAAATTTGCTAATCTGATCTTTCTAAGCACCCTAATATTATTACAAACCAAACTACACTCTTCACTCGTATTTCAACTTTTTGGTTTAAGAACACGATGTTACTGGATCTAAACTGCTAGGATTTCCTAGGAATTTGTTGACTTAAGGTTTCTGGTTTAGGGTTTGAACCTGACATTACCCTAAAAATTAGGGGTTTACATTATATCTTTACAAAAGTCGTGTAAAAAATATTTCTTACCAAAAGTGACCTAAATAGTTTTAAATTCATGTTTATGGTGCAAAATCTTTAAGTAGACTTATATTACTTATTTCAACTCATATTTTTGTGAATAGGTGTTGGAAGGCTTGTTTTGCATATTATATGTTATTTACTTAATTTATTTGCTTGCTAATTTATATTTCTCTTACTCTTATAAATTTATAGTTGGTGTATGACTTT
>JAMXBD010004880.1:0-37876 GCA_024138025.1 Combretum micranthum
AGTAAATCTTTTTCTTGTTTGGATTCTAGATCATCCAAGCTTGTATTTGAACATATGTTTGAGTGATTGCATTACATATGATTTTGTTAATAAACTTGTTTGATTGTAATATGTCTGGTTATTTATTGAGCCTATTGTGTTCACTCACTCTTAAAGATATTCAGGTTTACCTACGACCGTGGCTAATTACATCCTGGAGTGTGGCCCCGGTAGAGTTTAGGAGCTAAAAGCTCATGAGTCAAATCAAGATAAGTTGTTTTCTATGATCCATAGTATAAAATAGTTAGTATATGGTTTATCTGTTATGTATTTGAAGATTTTTGGAAGAGTTATATGATCTATAACATCTTTATAATACCTGTTACTTGTGATGACAATTATTTACTAATTTATGTCTTACATGTATTTATCCTTTCTTATCAAAGCAACTAAAAGATCCTATTGGTTGATAAATATGTCACTTTTCGAAGGTAATCTAGTCATAATATTCAAGTGTAGCTTGTTCGCTACTACTAAGGTACCCTCGGGGCATGACATTTTTGAGTTAGTATCAGAGCATGGTTGCTGGTATAAGAAAGATAAATATGTCGAAGAAATACATTGGTAAATGTAGTGAGTTTAGATCCAATTAGCACCCTTTAGTATTAGTTAGGTAGTTATGGGTAGTGTTAGATGCACAATTAGGAATAAAATATGTGTGATTATTATTAATCAAGCAACTTCTGTCACGTGCAGACTAATCCTGCCACATGCCATATTAGATGGGAGATACTCAGTATGTAGGAAGAAGAAACCTTAACATATTACAGACGCAGATTGCAAGTCCTTGTAGAGGATTTGCATTTATGCGGGATTACCAAAACCCTAGAAGAGATTCTAAGCACTTAGAAAAGAGGATTGCAGCCTTTATTTAAACGATGATTAGGTATATTGGTTTTAAGAATAGGTAATAAGAAAAAGTAGAGATAAATGAATAGTAGTGAATAGCAGAAATAGTAAACTAGGTAAATAAAATACCAATAATAATAAAAATATGCGTAAAATGGCTAAATATGATATTTTTAGATGTAAAAAATTCTAAAACTGATATTTTTGGAATAATCATATTGTTACGAATCTAATGGTGTCATCGGAATATTTTTACCATTTTGCATATCGAGACATTGTTTTTGAAATATGTTCCCATTCGAATCCAAAACAAAAGAGTTTTCTACAAATATGATCTTTTTATATTATATTACACTGTTACGGACCATAATCTACAATTATCATATTTTTATTTTCTTAAGGTTTCGAGCGTGGGATTATCGAATCTAGTCTCACTAGGGCTTGTTGTTGACCTAGTTGGCTTTTAGGGATCCGGTTTTAATTCTGGCTTTATGATTTACTCGTAAGATCATAAAATTTTTGGGTTTATGACCGTGTTATATTTTTGGTTTAAAATTTAAGTTTTACTTTTATTTTTATAATTTATTCAATATTTTCCATTCTCGGGATTATTTAATTGAGTTTAGGTTACGTGATGACTCAGTTTGACTTTTGATATTAATTTAGATTTTTTATTCCAAAATTAACCGAAAGGTTTAAGGTTTTAAAATTTTGTTGTTGAATATTATGTGGATATTCTATCTCGATTTATGTGTTAGGGATCTGATAGATGAATCGTTTCATGTTCGAGTTTTGAGTTAAATGATTATTGAATTTCTATTTTGTATTTTAGGGTTCTCTTTTTCTTAAGGTCATGAAATTTCGTATTTGATATTGTTTAGAGTTTGGTTTTAACTTTGGTTGATTTTTTAGGGTTCTAGTTTTTGGCATTTAACTCTATGATTATTTTCTAAGAATACTGAAAAATTTAAGGGTTTATACTATCTTATTATCATTATATTAATCCTTAGCCATTTACAAGTTTTAAGTCTAATTTTAACTTAACTTAGTCGGATTGATTTGATTTAACCAATCTAATTCATTTTATCTTATTTAAGTTCATTAAGTCTAGTTGAACTTAAGTTTATTAATTAAGTTCAATTTGTCATGCCCCGAGAGTACCCTAAACATGAAAGTCCGCCGTACACATATTAAAGCCTAGGAATGACCGCCTCAGTTACGCGAAGGCTTCCATACTATGCACAAGGCGTCTAACATATGGAGGAGACACATCGGAGTGATACATTTTATATTGATACAACTTAAGTAATAATGTAAAGGAAATACAACTCACTATACTTCATTACAATTCATCCACAGATTTCACTACACAAACTATTACAAGACAATTCACAAGACCTAGCTAATATCTTCAAGTATTCTTACTTCCTACAGGAATCCCGAAGTCATATTCGACTCTAACCATCTCGGTCCCCAAGTAGCATTCTCCCGTCAACCTGTTTATTCAAACATCTATTGTGGTATAAGTTACACTAGCTTAGTGAGAGTTCCCTTAACTTTGAACCATAACAAGCAAGTTATAAATCATCCATATGCTATGTATGAACAAACACATGAGTAGACAATTATGTATGGGTATTTGGAACCCATACACAGAACGGATTTATGCCTTCCGTATCTAGGGTTAAGGATGGTATTGAAAGTCTACATGACATACTGCTAGTCCAAGCCCCCCAAGCTCATAGCACTCGGTTCGGCTAGGCTCAAACATGGGATGCATCCCCGGTGTGCTTTAGTTCCCTATGAATGAACTCTGATACCGGATCTCATTCTCTAAACGAGTCCTCGGACCATACCGATCGACCTACGTAGGAGTAGTACGCTACCAAATGCAACTTGACTGATGTGATGCATGACCAATTTATTTTTGCTTAGATCAAATTATTCATACATTCTTTAGGGTGACCAACTAATATTATACACATAAACAAAAATAATATGAACAGTATAGTTATCCAATCGATTCATGGTTTCGATATGCTTTAGTATTCTTTGGCATACATACATCAAAGTCTCATTATCTATCCCATCCCATTCATATTGGTTTTTATCTTGTTCCTATAATTCTAATGCAACTAGTTACAAGCACAAACAAGATAACAAAATAAGAGGAAAACTCACATGTCCATTGGACTCCAGTCTTTTAATTGTAATAATCGGGTGGCAACGAATCCTTGAAAGCAAAGACAGCTAAGGAAAGAAATACCCAAATGAGTATTTCAACTCAAAAATAATTCATTATATCTCATACAAACTATCAAATTCGTAATTCTCATCCTAAGTGGGAATTCCAACTTAAAACGGCCATAACTTGATCATTTTAACTCAGAATTTTGCAAATTATATACCGATTTCTATCTACTTAGAAAGATCTATATAATTCTAATATCATATCCAAGTTTTGAAAACTCTGAGGCTTCAAAAAGATCTTATCAGTTCAGATCAGTAGCAAAAACAATTTTAGAAATTTGATTTTGTGAAAGTTCATGAAGTTTCTACTATCCAAAGCAAGTATTCATGCAATATGAACAAGTTACTATCATAAATGATATGTTATAAGATATATATATATATATACACACATGTTCTTGATGATATTGAATAAAAGAAATTTTTAGAAAGCTTTTTCCTTGTAAGACTTTATGAAAAATCAACTTAGAAAGGCTAGTTTTGTATTCTTGACAATCCCCACTTGTTTTTAGAAAAAATTCCTTGATAAAATTTATTTATTCTTGTTAAAATTAAGCCTTCATTATGTTTATTCCTTAAGGCCTTTGTTTTTCAATAAAAATTCCCATTTTACACTTTGTAAACATGTTTTTAAATATGGTTCATCCTAAAATCCTAATTTTGTAAAAATTATTCTTATGGTGATTCCTTTAAGTAAACTCATTTGATACGTAGAAACTTAAGGCTCAACCATACATAGCCACTAAGACTTCATTTCTTTAATAAAACTTCTATTTTGAGTTTGGAAGTAGTGTTTTCATGCCATTACTCCATTATTACGAATTTCTTAAAATGATAAACAACTCAAATTTTCCTACTTTATTTCTACTCCTTGTTCTACATGTTTTTCTTAGCAAATCCCATCTTAACTTATAAAAATCTTTACTTGATGATATCTATGACCTATACTCTTCATTTTTCATATAAAACACAAGTTTTGGAGTTGATAAAAGGGTTTTTCAGGCATGGTCTTGAAACCATCCGAATTTTCACAAGGTTAGGATAAAACTCACACTTTATATTTTGTAATCTCTTCCTATTTTGAGAATCTCTATTATTAGATCTACCATTTACTTATAAAAAACATATCCTATTGATACCTATTCCATAAGCCTTTCATTTTTTAAACAAATGCTTCATTTTGGAGTTGAAAAATGGGTTTCCAAAATTGGTTTGGTTGGGATCCGAATTTACAAAATTTGTTTTTGGACATATCTTTTGTTAGAATCCATCTAAACTTATGAAAATCCATCCCTTACATATCCTATATTAAGAGCCTTCCATATCTTGAATAAAAACTTCGTTTTTGAGTTGGAAAACATGTTTTTAAGCTATGCCTTTGTCTAGATCTAAAAATAGAATTTTGTTTTGAAAAATAATCTTTGAAAATCACCTTTGAATCATATAAAATGAATCCTTGATGATATATACCCACTAAGCCTTCATTATTTCAAGTAAAACTTCCATTTTGACACTTGGAAAGTGGTTTTTAAATGTGGGTCTTGCCTAGATACGAATTTCACCATTTTTGTTTGAGTTCAAAACCATGATCTACACTTTCTATGGACATAAATATAAAAAAAATCCATGGTAGTAAACTGTAAACTCATAGATCTAAACATAAACATAATCAAAGTTACATAAAAGTTAGATCTACAAAATATAACTACTTCTAGCAAGAAAATAATAATATCCAAGAGAATAATCATGATGGATGTGTTTCATTTTGGCATCATCATCCTTAGCTTTAAGCTTATGGAAAGTCATTTGATGCATGAAACTCTCACTATACTTTACCTACATCAACTATGGAAGCTTTGGACAAGAGTTTTACCAAAGGATCTTGAAGAAATATGTGTGGGAGTTCATTTATTGAATAGGGGCACAAGCTTCTCTTGTAAGAACAAGAGAAAATGAAGAGAGAAAGAGAGGAAAATAAGGAGAAAATTGTAAGGAATGGTAAAGGGTTGAAGGTGTAAATGAGAGAGAGCGTATATAGAAAGAAAGAATGAGTTTAAAGACACTTAAATGAGATAAAATAAAAAAAGAAATGGCAGCAAGGACAATACCAAGGCTGGCATGAAAGATAGAAGAGAGAGGGAGAGAATTTATTTGGTTTTTAACTTGGAATTGTAATGTGCAATTAAATGTATGTGTTGCTTCTTAAAGAAAGATTGAAATAGCTTTACTTTAATCAATTTTGGAGTGTTTCAAAGGACAAAGTCAGCATAAGAAGTCTAAAAATCTACCATGAAGTGATACATGAAGTGTAGAAAGATTGAAGTGATGTGTGAAAAGTATACTAAATGTATGGGTTTGTAAGAGTGATTTCTTAATAAATAAAATAAAAATAAGAAAAAAATAGAAAATTCATTCCAAATTTTTGTAGAATATTTTTCATAATTAAAATAAGATAAATAATTAATTTATTTTAGTGAATTATCAAATAAGTTACTGGTATGATCAAAATACAAGAATATGAGTTATAATTGATATTTTTATAGCCCAAAAAATTCTAAAAAGTTATTTTATGAAAATAAAAATATTTTCGAATATCTTTTAATTATTAAATTATTTTATTTTTTTTTAGTATCGGGTCTTAATAAAACTAATCCTGTAAAACCCAAAACGAATTAAATTTTAGGAAAAGGGAATTTTCTATGATATATAAATATTTATCTAAAAATATAAGGGTTTACAAGAATAGTAAAATTGTGTAATGAATAGTAGTGAATAATGCAAAAGACTAGTTAATTACCGGTAGTAAAGAAATACTAATATAATCGCAAAATCAGATATTTCTAGTTATCAAAAATTATAAAACTGATATTTTTTAAATCCTTATGAAAATACGAGTCTAACGGTATTAATGATATATTTTGATATCTCGAGCCTTGGGACACGCTTTTCAAAGTCTATATCCGAGTGGGTTCGTAATAGGTAAAAAATTTACAATCTGATATTTTAAGCAACCTTATATTACTAGAGTACTCTATACACTTAAACAACACTCGGTCTCTAAGGCTAAGAGAGTGAGATTGCCGACTAAACTACTATATTCCACTTAGGGTTCCCGGGTGATTTTCCGGTTTAGATCTTTGCCAATTTGGAAACTGATGTTTATGTTTATAACATATTAATTTGAGAAATTTATTTTAAATTTTATTTTTGTAAGTATTTAATATCTCTTAATGTTTTCGGAATTCTTGAATTGGGTTTTATTTCCGAAGGTTTATTGTTATTTAGTTTTTAATAATTTGTTTTTGGTTTCTATATTACCCGACTTTACAAGTCAAAGTTAAGTATAGAATTTGTCATACGTAATGGTTTTGAATTTATAGACTGTAGAGTTCTTATTTTATTTTTAAGGATTCTCATTTTCTCGAAATTAGAAAATTTCTAGATTCGTTCGTGATTTAGGACTAGTCGAAGTTCAGTTTTAATTTGGAGTCATTTTTAGAGTTTATCTTCGATGTTTATTTTGGAATTATTTACTGAATTTTCAGGGCTTATATCCTCCCCACCTTAAAGAAAGTTTTGTCCGCAAAACATGTTACATGTGTATCCTTTATTGAGAAGAGATTGTAAATTTCGAGTTATATCTCTAGCATCGGTTTATGCTTTGGTTTGTACCATTTCTAAATTTTGTATGATAGATATTTTATGAAATATAGCACATACAAATTAATAAGATTTGACTTAGCGATTCCAACCTTCACTTACACGACTCTTTTGGAAACGACACTGACTTGACTTGAGACCACAGACGACTCGACTCGACCGACACTAGATGACTCAGGACAACACGACCTTACATGACTTGATTACTTTGACCAACGAAGGTTGTAGATTCGCTTCTCCATTCTTATGTAGCTTTATATACAATATTGTGCTTTGAGATCCATATTTCTTTAAACGATGAAGTCATCATTGTTTTAAACTCTTATCATCGTGATTATCTTGATGGGATTGAAATCAAGAATCTCATTACTTTATTGTATAATTATTACTTGTGAAGATCTGATGGAGTTTGGTAATTGAGATTTGATTTCTGAAGTTTTAACTATTATGTAACGGTCATCATAGATTTTCGATCTTTCAAAGTTCTTCATTTACAAGAAGTTGTATAGGGGGTGTCTAGGAATTCGTTAAATTAATCGAGTTTTGTTTTAGTTTCCATCATTGGCTCATACTAGCTTTTAATGGTCTCGACTTTCTATTCTTAGTCTACTATTTAATCCAAGGGTATTTCCAACAACCTATCTCCTTGATTTTATTGGTAGGCAAGAATATGTAGTAGTCTGAGGGTATAGCGCTAACTTGGTACCGAGTTGCATCTTTGATCCTCACTTCCTACCATGGCAATGGACTCCAGTTCCTCATTACTAGCTTCTCCATACTCTAAATATGGGTGAGGGTTGTAGACGAGATTTATGGATGAAGATGTTCTGAAGAACTTCGATTTTTTTTCCTTTGTTGCTTTTATTCCTATATAGCTCTTCCTCTTCTCCTTCGGTAGATTCAGTGAAGTAACATGCTGGTTATCCCGTCAAGGGCATGTTTTAGCCAAATGTCCCGTTTTTGAGCAAAGAAAGCATACAGTGGCCATCTTTTTGGGACACTTCTCAATTTTGTGACTAGGGTCCCCACAGAGGTAACTCTTGAATTGAAGTTGTGGACATTGCATAGGGTAATGCTTTCTCTTACATTTCCAACATTATATCTTATCCAATATTGCGTCTTCTTCCCTATTTGGGTCATCATCCAAGTGAAGTGTCCTAACTTTTGGACTTGGGGTCATTACAACACAAAACTCTATTTCCTTATTTTTTCTTTCTTGCCTCCTCCTTTGGGTATTTTCTACTATCCGTGCTCCTTTTAGCAATCCTTGATAGCTCTTGATATCAAATTCCTCCAATTGGCTTCGAAGATCTTCTTTTAAACCATTAAAAAACACTTGTCTTTTGAGTTCCTCACTTTGTTTATATGATTCCGGAGCGTATTGCAACAATCTACTGAACTCGATTTCATACTGTTCCACACTACGATCTCCTTGTGAGATATTGAGGAAATCTGCATTGTATTGGACTCTTAAGCTTTTAGGGAAATATTTATCCAAAAATTCATATTTAAATATCTCTCATGTAACTGGAGGCATCAATTCTCTTTCCTTAGACTCCCACCATACTCGGGCATGTAAGCGGAGCATATAGGTCCCATAATTGACTCTCAAGGGGTGTGGTACCTCAAAAGCATTAAAGGACCTCTCAATATGTGCTAACCAATGCTTTGCCTCATCGGGTTTTCCAAAAGTTCCATCGAAATACTGGTTACACTTTCTGAAGCATGGTAAGAGGCTTTGTTGGAATTGAGGCGATGGTGGCTCGTCTTACATTGTTTCTTGCACATGTCTTATAGGCACAGATGTTGAACTGGCTTAAGTCTATTACATGTAATTTCTTATCTGACTAGTAAGCCGTTCAATCTCGATTGAAGCATCTCCCTCTTGGTTTGGTGGTTTAGGTATCGTTTAGTTCTCGGGTCCTAAAGGAGTCATGATGGGTTCTTGTTGTGGTTGGGTATGTCTCCTATAGTTTTATTAAGCTCGGGTGAAAATTTTAAATCTTTTATCACGTCTTAAGTGTTCAAAGAGACTTAAAGAAACTTATCGGAAATATAGAGCCCAGAAATGCAGAAACAAAAACATAAATAAAAATATTGAAATTCTATGAAATAAAAATCAATAAGAGGAACTTTATAATATCTAAAACGAAATACACAAAATCAAGAGAAGATGTAAGCCTTCCATTACAAAAGATCAAAGAAAGGATGCAAAACATACATTGGAGTCAATTCATGGACTAGATAATAAACCACAACATCGGTTTATATTTTCAAAACATTTTGTCTTTTTACTCAAAAAGTTATTTGCTCTTAACTAACCTCCACAAGAGATCTATTGTTATTTCTAGGAGACTGACTTTTTCCAAGTAAGGGCAGCTATCCACTTGTTAATTCTTTTGGGGCATCTACTCGCTTAGTGTCCCAGCTGTTTGCAGATGAAGCACTTTAGGGTTTTCTTTCTTAGACAGTCCATAATCTTATGCTCGGAATCACCACAGAGGTAACGCCTGTGCTCTAACACTTGTGCTTCAGCTGTGGACACTATTTTAGATAATGACCTTCCTTACACATCCATCAATAGATCTGATGCCTCTTAAAAGGTTCATTCTTAACAGATAGGCTAGTTGTCTTAGACCTCCTGACTTTGGAGCTTGAACTAGCCATAGAAGGAGTCTTAATTCCTTGCATTGTCACTTGGTGGGGTCTTTCCACCTAAATCGGCACATTCCTAATAAGCACTTGTTGCAAGAGGAGCTTTTGTAATTACACATGGCATTTGAGGGTAAATCATGACTCAAACTTTCTATTTTGTAATCTCTTCCTATTTTGTCAATCGGTTGACTATGACCCAAATGGCATCATATCTTGCAGAAGTTCTTGGTAGCCACACACAAAATCCATCGTGATTTGATGCCATTTCCATTCGGGTATAAGTAGAGGTTTCAAAAGTCCTTCCGGTCTTTGGTTTTCTACCTTCACTTGTTGACATGTGGGACACTTCATCACAAAATCGGCCACGTCTCTCTTCATACCGTTCCCTCAATAGTGGCTTTTCAGATCCTGATACATTTTAATTCCTCCTAGATGCATGGTATATCCTGAATGATGTGCTTCATTCATGATTTCCTTCCTCATATCCTCATCATCTGGAACACATAATCTCCCTTTCATTCTTACCACCTCATCTTCATCTATCGTGAAATCTGTATATTTTCCTTCTTGTACTTCTCCTTTAATCTTCTGAATTGCCTCGTCATACCGTTGGGCTTCCTTGATTCTTTCCACTAAGGTGGGTTCCAAGACTAGGCTGGCGATTTCTGCTTCCATACTTTGCCCTATGAATTCGATGCTCATTTTATCGAATTCCTTTATTAACTCCCTCTTATCAATGAGCAAAGTAGCTACTTCTCCATAATTCTTCGTACTTAGGGCATCTGCGACAGCGTTTACTCTTCCTAGGCAGTAATTTATTCCTAGATCATAATCTTTGATGAGTTCCAACCATTTCCATTGCGGCATATTCAACTCCTTTTGTGTGAATAGATACTTGAGACTCTTATGGTCGGTGTAGGTCTCGCACCTTTGCCCATATGGGTAATGTCTCCATAATTTAAGTGCAAACACAACAGCGGCCAACTCCAGATCATGAGTGAGGTAATTTTGCTCATGAGGCCTAAGTTGTCGCGACGCATAAGCAATCACTTTTCCATCTTGCATCAACACACATCCAAGACCATTTCTAGAGGCATCACTATGCACTGTGTAAGGTTTCTCGAGGTTTGGTAGAACTAAAATTAGGGCAGAGACAAGCCTTTTCTTTAATTCCTGGAAACTTTGTTCTCTCTTATCCATCCAAATGAACTTTTCATCTTTCTGAGTCAACTGCGTTAGAGGTTTGGCTATGGTAGAAAAATTCTTCACAAACTTCCTATAATATCCAGCCAATCCGAGAAAACTTCTCACTTCAGTAACAGTCTTAGGTTGTTTCCGATCCATCATTGCCTTGATCTTCTCAGGGTCCACTGATATTCCCTCTCCAGGTATGACATGTCCTAGGAAAGATATCCTATCCAACCAAAAATCACACTTAGACAGCTTGGCGTACAACTTATGCTCACGCAAGGTCTGTAATGCCATTCTTAAGTGTTCCTCATGTTGCTCTTGTTTCTTGGAGTAGATCAATATCGTCTATAAAGACTATCATACACTTATCTAGCAAAGGTTGAATACTCGATTCATGAAAGCTGCTGGTGCATTGGTTAATCCGAAAGGCATTACCAGAAACTCATAATGTCCGTATTGAGTTCTAAAAGCCATCATGGGTACATCCTCGGGTTTAATCCTCAACTGGTGATATCCTGATCATAGATCAATTCTTGAAAAGACACTAGCTCCTTGAAGCTGGTCAAAAAGGTCGTCTATCCTTGGGAGTGGATACTTATTTTTTATGGTGACTTTATTGAGCTCCTGATAATCGATGCACAAGCGCATAGACCCATTCTTCTTTTTCACGAACAGGACTGGTGCTCCCCAGGGGGATACACTTGGTCGAATGAAACCTTGGTCTAGCAAGTCTTCCAACTGAGTCTTCAGCTCTTTTAATTCTACTGGTGCCATCCGATAGGGTGCCTTTGATAGTGGCTCCGTGTTTACCAATAGGTCGATTTCGAAATCGATTTCCCTATTGGGTGGTAATCCAGGTAATCTGTCAAGAAATACATCTGGAAATTCCTTAACCATGGGTATGGATTCCAACTCAGGTTTCTCCTCTTCTTTCTCTTCTTCATCCATGTTACTTAAGTTGATCTTTGCATCATCTATTAACTCAAATGAGTTCAACTTCACCATGGATTCGCCCTTGAATACTATTTCACACTCATCTTGATCCTTAAACTTTGCCTCTTTATGTCTACAATCTACTAGAGCCTTAACAGATGTCAACCAACTCATTCCTAAGATCACTTCATACTTGTTCACTTCCAAAATTATCAAGTCACACTTAGTGTAACATCTTTATATCTCCATGGGACAATCCTTAAGCATTTCTTTAGTTGTTACTATGCTTCCGGTAGGGGTCTTAACTTGAAAACCGGTAGCGATAGAATCTATGGGTAAGCCGGTTTGTTTAGCTAGACTAATGGTGATAAAGGAATGCTAGCTCCAGTGTCGAATAAATATAAGCGGTTTGACTAGCTATGCGTATGTGACCTGCACTCGAATTTTATACTAATCACGAAACTGGTATACTTAAGCTATTCGCTGGTATAAAACTTTATACCTCTAGATTAAGAATTGAATGCAGGATACTAAATAACTTGCAACATAAAGGTAAAGGAATTCTGATTCTAACCTGTCACCAGTCCAAAATCTGAGCCACAATTTCCATCCATAGCTGCTAACTCAGCTCCTTCATCATTTGATTCTTCACACACCTATTGCATTTCCAAGTTGTAAATTCTCATTCCATGGATAGCTGCTCCAAAACAGCTTGAGTTGCCTCCTCCACTTCCATTCTTTGTCGATGCAGCTCCTCCCATTGAACCAAACGGTCTAGCTGAGGCATTCTTTCTTTGCGGGCATTCATTGGCGAAGTGCCCAGTTTGCTTGCATACAAAGCAAACGGTGGAAGCCTTCTTCGGGCAGTCACTGATCTTGTGGCTAGGGTCTCCACAAAAATAGCATTTATGTTGAAGCAAGGGGCATCTCTTCTAATAATGCTCCTCTTTACATTTCCAGCATATGCCTCCTTGTTGCTACTAGCACTTCCTCTATAGATGTTGAAGGGTTTAAACTTCTTGTTTTGAAAACTGGGATTGTAACTATCTTGAGTTCTCTTTCCGAACACAAAGGTTCTCTTCTCAGGTGCTTTACTTTTCCTCTTCTTGGCTCCTTCTATAATGCGAGCCCTTTCAACCAATTCACGGAGGGTCCTTAAATCTAACTCCTCCAGACGCTTCCTTAAGTCCTCGTCTAGGCCACTTAGGAAGACTTGCCTTTTTAGCTCTTCATCGTGCCTAAAGGATTCCGACGCATATTGGAGTCGGCGACTAAACTCAGTCTCATATTATTCCACTGTCCTTTCTTTCTGAGATATGTGAAGGAAGTCTCCACTATATTGTACTCTCAAACTTCCAGGAAAATAATTCTTTAAAAACTCCCTTCTGAAGGTTGCCTAGGTCATAGGTGGTAGCAACTCTCTACTTTTCGATTCCCACTACACTCTAGCGGTGAATCTTAACATATAAGTGCCATAGTCTAAGAGAAGGTGATGGGGCACTTCATATGCAGCAAATGATCTTTCTATTTGAGCCAACCAGTCCTCCACTTCATCTGGTTTTTCGAAACTCCCATCAAAGTATCAATTACTTTTGATGAAGTATGGCAAAGAGCTTCGATAAGGTCGAGGTAGCGGTGGTGCTGGTAAAGGAATAGTTTGCGATTATGCTTCTAGTGGTGCTGGGGCCTCAACTGTTGCCTTAGGTACATTGGCAGCTGGAGGTAGCATGTTCTGCACATGCTGCATAAAGTTGTTGACCAAACCGGCCAATTGGTTGATAGCAGCTCAAACATCGCCTTGTTGATTTGGTGGTGCTGCTGGTTGTCTTGCTGGTGGATTTTCTGGCTCAACTGGAACATTATTAGAGGCACGACGTTCACGTCTCCTACTTCTCTTACCTCGCCTGTTAATTATTCTTAGTTTTAGACTTCTTAAATCTTTGCAAGGGGGAAAAAAGATCGGAAATATCAGAAATTTGCACAAGAAATATTTAAGGTAATCAAATAAAAAAATCATTAAATCAAGCACAAAGTACTTTTCATTAAAACAGAAGAGGGTGATAACCCTTACATAGTCTGAGAAGGTTAAAACCATTCTCATCAAAAGATAGTGCTTAGAAATAAGAAATACTTAAACATAATCATTAAAAACAAAAACATTCATGCATTGTAATCAAGGATATGCTTATCGTAATCCTAGGAAAAAGGCTTATTGGACTTGTCAGGGTTTAGCTCCTTCTTCTTCCTTCCTCGATCTTTCCTTCCTCACGGTGATGGTGCTGGGTTCATACTCTAGCTAGTGGAACCTTTTTGCCTCTTGACAAACTGTCGCAGATACTAACTTACGATCATCCTCTTTCCTCTATACCTCGAGGTGATTTCTGCCTGAGATGGCCATACTTCTTCTTGCATAGAAATCCTATCTCCTCGGTTGGTGTCATTGGTTGCCTCCTGTCTTTCTTGGTTTCCCCCTTTAGGTGCCATTGCTATGGTAGGGGTTTGAGACCTGCTCCTCAAAAATCCACTTGGTTCAAAAGCATTCCTCTAGTGCGGGTTATCTCTCCTTCCTTCTTCCTCTGAGTCAGAGATCATGACGAGGTTGTTTCTTGCAACTGTCTCCATAGGAACATCTTGGCTTAACCTTCGAGGAGGTACCGGACTGGGAATCAGGGGACTATCTTCCCAAAGAGATGCGAATGGAGTTTCCTCAGGTTCTAGGTCTTCGTTGGGGTCTTCTTCAAGTCTCCTTCGGTCTCTCCATTTTCCTCATTCCCTTGGGCATCTTCCATGATGAAATCCTCATTCGGAATTACGTCCAGCTGCATTCCAATGGAGTTTGGTTGGGTACTACATTCCGATGGCATGGGGATAATACGTCTGTAGGCGGCACACCAGTAGAACCATTCTTCAGCATCAGCTCTCAGCCAGTCACTGTGATCTTCCAACTCGTCATGCACATAGATGTAGAGGGGTCCTAACTTGTTCCATGTTCGAAAGTTTGGGTCTTGTCGAGTTCCTTTCGCCTTTAAGATAAAGGTCATTTCTTGTAGCATGGTCTCCCTATACATAAAAACCATCATCCTTTCTACTACGTAAATTACCTCCACATCACTCCACCTTCGTCTACTTACGACATCAAATCTTAGTTCTTCGGGCAAGTTTCTCCATAAGGAATGTTTCAAACCTTTCCTCTATAGCTTAAACATTTCTTAGGTGGTTTGGGGTCTTCCAACTAACGCAAATTCTTCACATAGGACTCTTAACCTAAGGCGATAGTTTGCAAAGGTCTCATTTGGGTCCTTAAGGAAATTTCAGGATTTTTCCTTAACTTCGGGGAAGGTTAACTATTCAATAGAATAAGAAGAGGATCAGATCTTAAGCTCAAGTTCTAGCTTCTTACCATCTATCTTAAAGTCTATTTCTACTATCTTCTATCTAAAACTTGCACTCCGATACCAACTTAAATTGTCATGCCCCAGAGGATACCCTAAACGTGGTAGTCCACCGCATATAATATTAAAGCTAATGAATGACAACCTTAGTCATGCATGAGCTTTGATATCACATGCAAGACGTGCTTCGAAGATAGTAGGAGACTTACATGGGTATTATATTTAAGTAGATAATAAAAGCATGCAAGGACTTATATAAATAAACAAGAAATATTCATTTAGATAATAAACTCTTACATCTTCTTAGGGGCATTCCCCCGTCTCAAATAGTTTTGATTTAACTAAACAAGGTAAACATAACTATAATATAAGCCTAACATAGAGATTTTCTTAGAAGTCTATGTAAACCCCCAAATTTTTGGAATTGATTTAGCATAAAACCCTAAACCGGAAGTCAAACGAAACCTTAAAGGTCAACGATACCCTAGATTACTGTAACCGATTAAGTTCGGCATTGCCGTTTTCTTTGGCACTGGAAAACGAAGTTGGAATAATTAGCTAGAATAGTTCATAATAACTATAGGTTATATAAAAACATCAGTTTTGCGGAATTTGGGTGTCCCCGATCGGACACATTTCTCGAAAAACGTGTTCGGGAGCTCGGAATAGGAAAATTATTCCGAATACACCGTCAGACTCATAAAAATATAAGTTTTCTAAAAATATCAATTTCGTAATTTTTCGGTGAGTAAAAATAATAGGTATCGCATTAATACGCATATTTTCTTACTACCGGTACTTTATTAGTCATATCTATCTTACATTACACTATTCGTTACTATTCTACACTATTCTTTTATCTCTACTTTTTCTTACACCTATTCTTACACACTTCATAACCTATAATCCTTAATTTTTACCTTTCCCATAACTTTATTTCACATCTACCTTACACATTACATCTTTCATTTATCAAAAATAAATAAAATAAAGTCACTCTCCCCTCTCATCAATATGGCCAGCGCCCATGCCCCCCCTCTCCTCAATTTTGTTTCAATTTTTATTTATTTTAATCACACAAAAATCCCTCCACATTTTCCTATAAATACCCCCCTCCTCTTTCACTTCTTTCACACATTCACTACCCACAAATTCTTACCAAAACTCTCTCAAATTCTCCTCTCAAAAACTCTCTCAAAATACCATCCCAAAACTCTCTCAAAATAATTTCACAATAACTTCTACCTACAACAAAAACCCATAACCACATACTACTACCAAAGTCTTCTTTAGGTAACCACTTCATACTATTTTCTTCATCTTCATGTCATGTAACTTTACATGACCATAGTGTGAGGTTCCAAAGACTACAAGTTATGGAAGCTACATTATGTTCGTGTATTGTTCTTGTTCATGAAAAATCTATTTATGTTCATGCTATTATTTTTGTTCATATTATTGCTACTATATTTAAATATTATTATCTAATATATATATGCATATTTTTTAGAGCATATAAGCTCACTTGCAATTTATTTACTTTTTATGCAATGCAATTTATTTACTTTCCTTTGCAATTTATTTATTAATTCCTTGCAATTTATTTACTTATTCCTTGTTATTTTAAGACTAGTCTCTAGTCTTAGACTTGTCCTCATCAAGTCAAAACAAATTTTTTTTTCTTTCTTTCTTTCTTTCATTTTATTTTATTTTGGGACTAGTCTACTTCTTAGTCCTGGGGCCTTGAAAGAGCTAAGACTCCAATACTTGACTTTATTACTTATGTTATTTTACTTGCTAGTATTTTCTCATAAGTTCATGTTCATTTAAATTGTTGTCCAAAGTATCAAGTTCTAAAAATAAATTGACAAAAAAAAAAAAGATTTTAACACATTAGAAATAAGTTTATGTAAAGAGGGAAATCTATGGTTTGAAAAACAAAAATAAAGTTTCTCTTTTCAAGTTACAAGAAGAAACTATTAAGATTTTAGAAACTACTTTACTATAAAAAGTTCTTAAGTCACGTATTGTTCCACTTTGTTTTATCAAGAAAATAAACTTTTATGAATGGATGATTTCTATGAAAAACATAAGGCATGAGAAAAGAATGAGAAATTTTCAAGTAAAGGTTTTTGCAAACAAATAGACAAAGGAATTTGTACAAGAAAAATTAAATAGGAAGAATAGTGAATTTTCTAAAAATTCCAAAATAGTATTAGTATAGAAAACTTAGAAAATAGAAAAATTTAATTTTACTTGGGAAAAATAATGAAACCAACAAAAAGTATTTTTAGAAAACAAAGGAAACAAGGTATTCATTTCAAGAAATTTACAAAAAAAAAAAAACAATTTTTGAAAACTATATTTTTCTAAAAACTTCAAATCGATATTGTTTTACTCAAGAAAAATAATTGGACAACAAAACACTTGGACATGCTTAAATATGAGTTATATAGTTATAAAAAGAGAATTTTTCAACTATATAGATAACTAAGTATTTATCAAACAAATTTTGATTTCTTGAACCAAAGTTGTTTTGTGTTGGAAAATTCGTGGTGAACTTTGTCGCCACTTTTTTAGGGCCTAAATGATGTAGTTTGACAAAAATAGTTTTAGAAATGGATAGATCTTTTCGAATAGGTAGAAATTGGTATATTATATGCGCGATTCCGAGTTAAAATGACCAAGTTATGGCCATTTTAAGTTGGAACATTCCTTTATACGAACTTTAACGTTCTTTTGACATTATCTTATCAAATTTCATGAAAATCATCAAGGAATACTCATTGTGGGTATTTTATTTGGCTAGGTGATCCCGAGGAAGGATTCTTTTACCCTGAGGATTATTACGATTAAGTGGAGTGTGTGAACAACTCATTCGCTTAGAGGAATAGTCGACATGGCATTGTGAGTTTATTTCCATTAAATGCTATACTTGTTGTGCTTGTAAATTAGTTGTATTAGAATTAGGAAAAGATAAATGGAGGTGTATGTAAAATAATTCTTTGAAAGAATTTTAAGAATATCGGAGCTGGAATTGTTTTAAATGTTTGTTTTAGTATAACATTTGATTGGTATGAAATTCTTTGATCGTCTTAAATTCAAAAATAATTATGCTATGACTTTATAAATAAATGAATTCATGCATACCACGAAGTGAGTCACAGTGCATTTTGGGGTTATTATCCTTGGGTGAGAAGGATAGTAAGCTCATGTCGAAAGCAACACTTGGTGGAAGATCCGAAAGCAATTGCTTGGCGGCTTAAGGGAAATGCTTGGCGGATGATCCGAAAGCAAGGTCAAATCAAGTAGATTCGAAATGCTTGGTGATGAGTGCTTGTGAGCATAAAAACTTTTTAATTAAAACTACTTTTTTTGAGGATAAGTATCACCAAACCTCAAATGGAGGGCGCAAATCCATTCAACATATAGTTCCCGGAAAACTATATGCTTGTTTGCTCACGTGTATGTTGCATTACATTTGATTGTTTAATCAACTTGTTTGAAATCTTGTTATAAGAAGTTATTTATGGAAATAGTTCTCACTAAGCCTATTAGCTTATACCCCGATAGATATCTTTTGCAATTTCCCTACTTATGGTTAAGGCCACGAGGACCCTGCGGGCAAGTAATTTCTTCTAGATAAAAAGAATTCTAAGATGAAGTTTAGTATTAGAGATATTGTAAATATCTTGTAATAGAATAGTGATCTTGGAAAATGTCCCTAAGTTTGTAAAACCATTGCTATGAATAAATGTTTATTATGAATCCTCTTTTCTTAATATGTTTTTATATCTCCTTAAGCTTCATAATTCCATATATGGTTCTCTAAAGTTGTGAAAGTACGCCTTACACTTAATATAAAAGCTTTTGGGATTAGCTAAGGTTGTCATACTTAAGCTTTAATATTGAGTGTGGCGGACTGTCATGTTTAGGGTACCCGTTGGGGCGTGACAGTCTATGTTCAAAACTAAATACGTATAACTTCTCCCAAAAACTCCTATTAGCTTTGGCTCATACCTTGCATACGGGGCTCCTCGGTGCCAACCATAGATAATCATACTGTAACAAAAAGCTATAGGGGTATAAGAAAATCTAGCTTAATGAGATAATTCCCATCTATAAAACATTTCCATATATCAAACAAGTATTTAAACAATCATATGAGAATGCACCAATCACATGAGCAAACAAAATACATGATATTAATCGAAAATCATGTGTAGCATGGATTTTACACCCTATATGTTGGGGGTTAGGAGGTTACAGGCCCATACGACCATCAATATTTGCAGACTTGCTGGCTCCTACTCGCCCTGTAGACTTTCCGGCTCTACTAGCCCATGTAGACTTTTCAGCTCCTATTAGCCACCACTACAACTTCCTCGTTTCCCCACATGAAGAATAGTAGTTAAATAAATGTGACTTACAAATATGATATGTATGAACCTTTTCAATAAGTTTATTCCATCATTGTTAAATTCAAGTTAAAGGCAATCAAATCAGTATTCATCATATCATTGCAAGAAATCGTAAATTATTCATCAATTTCTGTTTCGATATTCTTAATTTAGATTCAACCAATCATAACTCCAAATCACACAACAATTGTTCATTTTATCTTTTCCTTATTTTCTATTGCTACTACTTATAAGCACAAACAAGGAAATGTAACTTAGTAAAGGATTAACTCACTCCATGTCGATATCTCCTAATTGAAGTAGTCTTCTGGGAAAGTGATCTCGGTTCCTTCTTCACCTAAACAAAATGAAATACCCACAATGAGTCTTTCATAGAATTTCTATTTTTGAAAACTCTAAATCTATCTTAAAATCGCGGTAAAATCGGATTGGAGAAAATTCCAACTTAAAATGGCCATAACTTGCTCATTTTAACTCGGAATTTCGCATATTATGTACCCTTTTCTATCTATTCGAAAAGATTTATCTATTTCTAAAGCTATTTTCAACAAACTAGGTCATTTGGGTTCCGAAATAGTGGTGACCAGATTCACCACGAATTTTGCACAAAACTTGCATTTCTTCTTTTAACAAAAGTTCATTTTAACGAGATAGATTTGTAAAACCTTTGAAATGTATATACATATATTTATTGAATCATATTAAATGTATGAAATTAATGAAGTTGTCTCAAACAATGAAAAAGTAAAGTCTTTCAAAGATTTTGGAAAGTGAGAACTTTTGAAAATTCCTTTTATTTTGCTTTGAAAATATGTTGAGTTATTTTAAATGAGTAAATTTCATTTCCTTAGTCCTTTAAATTTTCAAAGAATGATTTTATTTCCTTAGTTTCTAATACTTCTTGCAAATAATAACAATTCTATCTTTATAGAAATAATTTTCTTGTTTCTTAGAATTAATATTTTCATGAAAGAAATTTCTTGTTTGTTAAACTAGTATTGAAAAACTGGAGTTTAGTAAGGCTTTTGTTTTACTTAAGAATTTCTTCCCATGTTGTGTATGTATTGTAAAATTTTCCTATGGATTCCTCTAAAATTCTTTAGAAAATTTTGTTAAGGTAAAATCCTTGGTTTTTATGAAAATTATTTCTTACTTTTTGTTTTAGAGAAAAATTTTCTATTTTAAGAAAACTTTTCCTTATTTATTTTATTGAGACAAAAATTGTTATGTTCATGCATGAATATGAACCATAAAGCTATGAAACAAGGAAACATAATAACTTAAAGAAATAAGTCAGTAAAGAAATAAATCAAGTATTGGAACCTTAGCTTCATCAAGGTATCTTGGGACTAAGAATAGACTAGTCTCATAAAGAAAAAGAAAATGTTTTGTCTTGATGGAGACAAGTCTAAGACTAGAAAAGACTAGTCTTAAAAACAACATGAAAGTAAATAAATTGCAAGGAAAGTAAATAAATTGCAAAACAAATGAGCTTATATGCTCTAAAAGATATATATATATATATATATATAGCTACATAGATATATCTAGTTAAATATATATGAAAGGAATATAAAAGAAATTAGTTTTATGAAAAAAAACAAAGTATGGAGTTATTGTTGCTTTCCTTAACCTTCATGGTTTAGAAAACACACACTAAGCTCATGCTAAGCAAATGAACATAAAGAAAACTCTAAAGAAGAATTACCTATCAAGACTAATTTTGAGCGAACTTTGAGAGAGAACTCTTATAAAGAATTTGAGAGAGTAATTTTTGTGTATGGAAGGTGTGAAAGAAGTGAAAGGAAGATGGGGTATTTATAGGAAAATGTGGGAGGAAATTTGTGTTAATTAAATAAATAAAATTGAAACAAATTGAGGAGGGAGGGGGGCATGGCCGGCACTACTTGAGTGAGAGGAGGGAGTGAATTTTATTTTTTTTGTATTTTTGTTAATGAAAAGTAAGATATGAAATATGTGAAGATGTATTGGAAATGAAAATTGTAAGAAATAGTGGTATGGTTTGTAAGAGTAGGGTGTAAGAAAAAGTAGAGATAGATAAATAGTATAGAATAGTAGAAAATAGTGTAATGTAAGATAGATATGACAATTTAAGTATCGGTAGTAAGAAAATACGCATTAATTGCGATATCTGATATTTTTAGTTACTGAAAAATTATGAAATTGATATTTTTGAAAATCTCATATTTTTACGAGTCTAATAGTATATTCGGAATATTTTTACTAATCTCAGCCCCGGGACACGCTTTTCGAAAACTGTGTCCGGTTGTGCTCAAAACGAAATGTGGTTTAACTAATCTAATATTTTTAAGCTTCTTCAGGTTATTACGAACTATTCTACATACTAATCTCTTACTAACTTTCCTAGGGTTGTTTAAACGAGAATGCTGGACTTGAACGGTTGCAAAAGACTAGGATTTTGTTGACTTTGGGATTCCAGTTGACTTTCTAATTAGGGTTTAAGCTTAAATTAATCACAAAACTTTGGGGGCTTACATTGGTTTTTATCTTGTTTCTATAATTCCAATGCAACTAGCTACAAGCATAAACAAGGTAAGAAAATAAGAGGAAAACTTACATGTCCATTGGACTTCGGTCTTTTAATCGTAATAGTCGGGTGGCAACGAATCCTTGAAAGCAAAGACACCTGAGGCAAGAAATACCCAAATGAGTATTTCAATTTAAAACTAATCCATTCTATCTCATACAAATAATCAAATTCGTAATTCTCGTCCTAGGCGGGAATTCCAACTTAAAATGGCCATAACTTGGTCATTTTTACTCGAAATTTAGCAAATTATATTCCGATTTCTATCTACTTCGAAAAACCTATCTAATTCTAATATCATATCCAAGTTTTGAAAAACTTTGAGGCTTCAAAAATATCTGATCAGTTCATATCAGTAGCGAAAACAATTTTAGAAATTGATTTTGTGAAAGTTCATGAAGTTTCTACTATTCAAAGCAACTATTCACGCAATATGAAAAAGTTACTATCATAAATGATATGTCATGATATTATATATATATATATATATATGTTCTTGATGATATTGAATAAAAGAAATTTTTAAAAAACTTTTTCCTTGTAAGACTTTATGAAAAATCAACTTAGAAAGGCTAATCTTGTATTCTTGACAATCCCACTTGTTTTAGAAAAAAATTCCTTGATAAAATTTATTATCTTGTTAAATCAAGCCTTCATTATGTATATTCCTTAAGGCCTTTTTTTTTAATAAAAATTCTCATTTTACACTTTATAAACATGTTTTTAAATATGATTCATCCTAAAATCCTAATTTTGTAAAATTATTCTTATGGTGATTCCTTTAAGTAAACTCATTTTATACTTAGAAACTTAAGGCTCAACCATACCTAGCCACTAAGGACTTCATTTCTTTAATAAAACTTCTATTTTGAGTTTGGAAGTAAGTGTTTTCATGCCATTACTCTATTATTACGAATTTCTTAAAATGACAAACAACTCAAATTTTCTTACTTTATTCTACTTCTTATTCTACATGTTTTTCTTAGCAAATCCCATCTTAACTTATAAAAATCTTTACTTGATGATATCTATGACCTATACTCTTCATTTTTCATATAAAACACAAGTTTTGGAGTTGATAAAAGGGTTTTTCAGGCATGGTTTTGAAACCATCCGAATTTCACAAGGTTAGAATAAAACTCAAATTTTATATTTTGTAATCTCTTGCTATTTTGAGAATCTTTATTAGTAGATCTACCATTTACTTATCAAAAACATATCCTATTGATACCTATTCCATAAGCCTTTCATTTTTTAAACAAATCCTTCATTTTGGTGTTGAAAAATGGGTTTCCAAAATTGGTCTTGGTTGAGATCTTAATTTATAAAATTTGTTTTTGGAATATCTTTTGTTAAAATCCATCTAAACTTATGAAAATTCATCCCTTACATATCCTATCTTAAGAACCTTCCATCTCTTGAATAAAAACTTTATTTTTGAGTTGGAAAACATGTTTTTAAGTTATGCCTTTGTCTAGATCCGAAAATAGAATTTTTTTTTAAATAATGTTCGAAAATCACCTTTGAATCATATAAAATGAAGCCTTGGTGCACTAAGCCTTCATTATTTCAAGTAAAACTTCCATTTTGACACTTGGAAAGTGGTTTTTAAATGTGGGTCTTGTCTAGATACGAATTTCACCATTTTTGTTTGAGTTCAAAAGATGATCTACACTTCCTATGAGCATAAATATAAAAGAAATCCATGGTAGTAAACTATAAACTCATGTATCTAAACATAAACATAATCAAAGTTACATAAAAGTTGGATCTATAAAATATAACTACTTTTAGCAAGAAAATAATAATATTACAAGAGAATAATTATGAGTAGGATGAGTGTTTCATTTTGGCATCATCATCCTTAGCTTTTAAGCTTATGGAAAATCATTTGATGCCGAAACTCTCACTATACTTTTCCTACATTAACTATGGAAGCTTTGAACAAGAGTTGTACCAAAGGATCTTGAAGAAATATGTGTGGGAGCTCATTTATTGAATAGGGGCAACAAGCTTCTCTTGTGAGAACATGAGAAAATGAAGAGAGAAAGAGAGGAAAATAGAGAAGAAAATGTAAGGAATGGTAAAGGGTTGAAGGCGTAAATGAGAGAGAGTGTATATAGAAAGATAGAATGAGTTTAAAGACACTTAAATGAGATAAAAAAAATGGCAGGAAGGACAATACCAAGGCTGGCGTGAAAGATAGAAGAGAGAGGGAGAGAATTTAGTTGGTTTTTAACTTAGAATTGTAATGTGTAATTAAGTGTATGTATTGCTTCTTAAAGAAGAATTGAAATAGTGTAAGCCCCCAAATTTTTCGAGAATGGTTTTGGAATACCAAATCGAAACCCTAAAGCTTGACCCAAGTTGAAACCAAACCTTAATCAATTTCGACCACGGATTCATAAGAGAATTTTCAAAAACAAAAATAGAAAGTTCAATAATCGATTAACTCGAAAATCCGAACATGAAAATATCCGCCTATCCGATCCCTAAGTTAAACCCTCAATTTCCGAGGCAAAGATGGATTAAACCCTAACCCTAGTCAAACCGGAGTTTCAAAGGTCAACAAATGTTAAGACAATTAAACAATTTCAACTCTGGCAATCCCGCCTTCTCAAACCCTGGAAAACGAAATTAAGTTGATGGCTTAAAATAGTTCGTAATAATATAGGGTAACATAAAAATATCAGATTCAGGAATTTCGAGTGTCCTTCGGACTCAAACGAGATCAGTTCTCGAAAAGCGTGTCCCGGAGCTCGGAATAATAAAAATATTTCATTAACATCAAAAGACTTGTAATTAAACAAGGATTTCAAAAATATTAGTTTTAGAATTTTTTGGTAACTAAAAATAATAGATATAGCTCATTTATGCGTATTTTATTACTACCGGTATTTTATATGTCTAGTCTACTATTCATACTATTCATTACTATTTCACTATCTCTACTTTTTCTTACACCTATTTCTTACTACATGCATACCTATTTTCTTACTTTTTACATTTCCAATACAACTTTATTCACATTAAAACCTTACACATTATTACTTTTCTTTACAAAAAATTACAAAACAAATAAAATTCTCCCTCTCTCTTCTCCATATGTGCCGGCCCCCTCTCTCTTCCTATATATTATTTTTTTCAACTTATTTTATTACATCAAAATTTCACTCCAAAAATTCTATAAATACCCCATTCCTCCTTCATTTTTTCACACATCCACTTTACATAATAAAACTCTACCATAATACTCTCTCAAAATCCCTCTCTAACCATTCCCTCTCAAAACACTCTCTACCAAATTTCTACTCTTCAAAAAGAAAATAACAAAACCCATTCATCTCTTTTCAAACCTTTCATTAAACCTTAGGTAAAAATTCTACTTATATTCTTTATCATGTTCATACAACTTAGCATGAGCTTAGTGTATGTTTCTTAGACTCATATGAGTTAAAGAAGCAATAATATATTCATGTTTTGTTTTTGTTCATGTTCCTATTTTACATTATGTTGTTATATTGTTGTTATTGTTATTATTACTTTTGCTCTAACCTAACTTATATAATATCATGTATACTATGTATATATATTTATTTAGAGTATATAAGCTCATTTGTTATTTATTTACTTTCATGTTTTGCAATTTATTTATTTACTTATTTTACGCAATTTATTAAGACTAGTCTTTCTAGTCTTAGACTTGTCCATATCAAGTCAAAACAATTTTCTTTTCTTTCTTTTGGGACTAGTCTATTCTTAGTCCCGGGTTGCCTTGATGAAGCTAAGGCTCCCAATACATGACCAGGATACCTTGATGATGCTAAGGTTCCCAATGCTTGATTATTTTATTATGTTTATTTACTTACAAGTATTTCTTTCTATCTTATTATGTATTACTTTTACATGGCTACATAATCATATTCATGCATGATTAGAATATTGTTGTCTTAAAAAAAATAATAATAATCGGTTCTTTCTTGAATAAAGAAAAGTAAACTAGATTTCTTAACAAAAAGAATTTTTCAACAAAAGATCTAAGTTTTGTTTTTTGAACTTTTTCCAAAGGATAAGCTAATCATAAATTCTAAAAGAATTAGTAACGTAGATTTCTTTAAAATAAAAAAAAGAAGAATTCTTTTCTTTTATAAACCAAACTAAATACTCTATAAAAGAAGAATTTTTTTAGCACTTAAAGATTTTAACTCAATCATACCTTTTATAAAACTTAAATAGGTTCACTATAGACTTTGAAAATCACATAACATGAAAGTATCTTCAAAATTTGAATCTTATATTCTTTTCAAAATTAAAATGAAATTTTACTAAGTTCTAATGTCAATAAATTCTTTTCTTATAAACTTGCCTAAGAAAATTACTCTACCATTTAACAAATATTAAGAATAAAACAAGTTTTTCAAACCAAGATAAAGTCAACTCACTATTTTGAAAACCAACTTAGAAAAACATAAAATTTTCCAAGAAAGTAAAGTTTTAAAGGTATATCCATTTTCTAAGGAAGAGAAATGATTTAAAATTAAAGGAAAACATACATTTAACACAACTTCAAATATTGACCACATCAAAAACTTAAAGGATATTTTGAAAAGCTTATTTTTCAAATCACTAGAAATAAAGTTAGTACATAACTTAAAGAACCAAATTTTTGAAAATGAATTTACTTTTGAAAAGTGAGGAAATAAAATTATAATAGGAAAACATTTACTCATAACAACTCAATTATATTTTAGTTTTCCTTCTAACAATTCAAAAAGAAGAAATTTTCAGAAGTTTTATCTTTTAAAAACCCTTAAAGACAAATTGTTTATAAAATATCAATATTGAGACAATACTACAAAAATCATGCATACAATATGAGTATAAATATATGTTCAAAGGATTTTTCAACTATAAATATATACATATATTTTGCTTAAGAATTTTGAGTAAAGAGAAGTTTGAAAAAATCATATTTTGTGAACTATAAATTCGTAACTATTATGTACTGTAGTATTTTCCAACCCAAATGGATTTTTATGACAAAAATATCCTTATAAATGGATAGATCTTTTCGAGTAGGTAGAAAACGGTATATTATTTGCGCAATTCCGAGTTAAAATGACCAAGTTATGACCATTTTAAGTTGGAATTACCTTCTATGCGAATTTTAACGATTTTATGACATAGTTTCTGATAAGTACCATAGAATCAATAAGAAATACTCATTATGGGTATTCTTCTTGATTAGGTGATCTCAAGGAAGAGTATTCATACCCGGAGGATTATTTTGATTAGTGGATTTACCGATCGACTCATCTATAAGAAAGATAGATCCTTATGGCCAAGTGACTTTATTTCCTACCTTTTTCGTACTTGGTTGTGCTTGTAGCTAGAGGCACTAGAAGTAGGAAAGGATGAAAATGAATTATGTATGATAATATTGGTTGAAAGAATATTAAGCATACCGATGCATGAATCGTTGTTAATTAACTTATGTTTTACTATTATTCTGTTGGAGTGTGTGCAAAATTCTGTGATCTCCTTTAAATTTCTCTAAACATATACTACGAATTGTAGTAATTGATTCATGCATATCACGTAGTTAGTTTCATTGCATGAGCTACTATTCTCGATGGGACAAGAGTTTAGTAGTCGAGTGTGCAGTAGCCAGAAATCTGCAAGATGGGCGATTAGGAACCTGAAAGAACTATTTTGAGATGGGCAAGTAGACGCCTGAAATAAACTACATGAGTTAGATTTAAAGATGGGTTTTAAAGAGCCTGGAATACCTAATCCTGAATGGAGGGGTAAATCTATTCAAACATATGATTTCCGGTAAATCATATGTATTGCTTGATCACTTGTTTGATGCATTCATATGCTTGTCTAATAACTTGTTTGAAATTATTTATACAAGTATGTTGATTTAGGAATATTCTCACTAAGCTAGTTATGATTATACTCCAATAGATCTTTGTTATAATATGACTATATCTTTTATGCCCGATGACTTATATACTTAGGAGGGATGATGTTTTAGAAAAGTTTCTAAGAATCTTTTGAAGATCTTATGTTAATTATCCTTCAATGTCTTATGGTGCTAGGATTATTTTGTTGTGAGAAAGATTAAGTTGATATTATGAATGTTTGGAGAATTATAGGGGAAAACCCCTAAAATGATGTATGAATTTTATTCTATTAATGATAAATTGGATGATTATTTAGATTCTTATATGTTGTATATACTCTCTCGAACTATACATCCCACCGGTGTCTCCTATTGTTGTGATAGATGCCTTACATATGGTGTTGAAAACTTTCTCATGACTTCGAGAAGTCATTCTTAAGTTTTAATACCGTATGTGGCGGACTGCCACGTTTAGGGTACCATTTGGAGCATGACAGTTTAAGTGGTATCAGAGCATCAAGATCAGGGAAGAAAATCCTAAGTTTAGGAATGGATGTCTTAGAGGCATGATAAATTTAGAAATAAAGCGTGAGAGTAATAGGGAGATCCTTGTGAAGTTATTAGCATTTAGATGAAAGATTATTGGAGGAAAAGATAGATAGACTTTTCATCATAGGATAAAGGAACTGTTGGTAGAATAAGGGGAAAACCTAAGAATCCTATGAGACCACCCTGTTCAATAAGATAAAAACAATTTAGGAAGTCCTAGAACCGTAGCAAGTGGGATATTATGATACCGAGTAAGAAAGTCGTGTATTTTACAATCTCACCCAAAACATAAATGTAAAATTAGTTTTTGTTTTTGAATGATTTCCCAAAAACGTTTTTAATCATAAGAAAATATCACTTTTGAAAATCTTGCTTTTTGATTAAAGAAACAAATAAAAGACTATATAATCTAGTTTTAACCGCTAGTACGCCCGCCGCATGCCGAAAAGATGAGGATCCCACATCCATTGCTAAAAGATGAAGCAGGAGCTCTAAGAAGAGAAGTCAGAACCAAGCATGAATTCGTGAGCACAAGAGGAAGATGTCAAGACAAGGAGAGAGCATCGCAATTACCTTAAGCATAGCACCTTAGTTAACTAAATAGGATTTAATTAAAGATAGTAGTTAAGAGTTTTGAAGATAACCATTGAATTAAAGAATCCCTTTAAAGTGTTGTTTTATAATATCCTTGCTATGCCCTTTTCTCAATCAAATTTCTTAAAAAGATGTTCTATTTCATGGTTCTATGAAATTCTATTTTTGAATTCTTTATTTGCTTACCAACCTTTTGTTGAGTGTTCGTTATATGATTTTATTTCTATGAATTTAATTTTCAATTATAAATTTCTAATCTTTTTATGTTTAAGTTTTCTATATTTCTATTGAATAAAATTTTCTTTTATGGTCATTTGAATTTCATTTATTATGCTTTTGATTATGAAAATTTTCTTGTGTTGATAATTATGGTTATTCTAGACTTCCAAAATTTCCGTTAAATATCGCGATAAAACTTAACAAGTCAAGAGAAAAGAATGAACTCACTTAACTAAAATATGGAAACAGCCGTACTCGAAGAGGACAACACCGTGATCAACGGTCTTCAAATCAACTAGCTGGGGAAGGAAATCAACCTGAAGTTACTCCTCCAAATCCGCAAGCTATGCTACCACCGAATCCACCGGTTGACAACCAGGCCACTCTTGAATAGATAGCACAGTTGTTGAATATCCTTGTGCAACAACAGAATGCATAAGTGTCTGCTCCGACTCTACCCCAAAGCGAACGTCAAGCGTCCACGGAAGTGCCTACGCCACAGAATGAGCAAACCCATACCATTACCATGCCCATGCCACCGCCACCACTGCGAGGACCATACCATAGCATTTTGTAGGAATTCATCAAGAGTACTAGATACTTTGATGGAGCCTTTGGCAAGCCTGACGAGGCAGAAGATTGGCTTGCATAAATAGAAAGGTCATTCGGTGCGTATGAGTTGCCGTAACACCTAAAGATAACCTATGGAACCTCTATGCTTCACCTTAATGCTTGTGTGTGGTGGGAATCCAAGAGTAGAGAATTGATGCAACCAATCACTTGGGAAATGTTTCGGCATGAGTTTCTGGAGAACTACTTCCCAGGCAGCCTCTGAGTTTAGTATAGCTCAGACTTCTTGAATATTGCGCAACAAGGCAGAATGGTGGAACAATATGAGACTGAGTTCAGTCGGCTACTTCAATATGCACCTGACTTGTACAAGTATAGCGAGGAGCTAAAGAGGCAAGTCTTTTTGAATGAATTAGATGAGGAGCTACGAATGAAGTTGATAGAATTTGATATAAGGAATTTCTGAGAATTGGTAGAAAGAGCTCGGATTGTAGAAAGAGCAAAAAGGAGAAATACACGTGCACCAGAAAGGAAGATCCATGTTATTGGAAAGAGATTTCAGGAAGGACCAAGTTTTGGTCAACCCTAAAAAAGATTTAGACTAAACAACAGTTTTGAAAGAGGAGAAGCACCGAAGAACATAATTTGCTGGAAGTGTCAGGGTACCCACTCCCCAAGAAGATATCCTGAATTACAAGATAAGTGTTACTTTTGTGGGGACCCCAACCAAAAAGTATGGGAGTGTCCAAAGAAAGCATCCTCCATTTGCTTCATATGCAGACAAACCAGACACTTTGGTAAGGAATGTCCGCAAATGAGGAATGCCACCATCGGATTAGCAGGACCATCCAGAGGACCTACTCCAACAAGAATGAGGACTAGAAATGGAAGTGGAAGTCATGCTTAAACTTCTATTCATGGAATGAGGGTCAATGGCTTAGAAGGTCAGTGGAGATGTGGGGAGATGAATGATGGAGACATGGAGTTAGCTGCCCTTGAGGATGAGGACAACTACGGCTATGACCCAACCACAGGTCAGTGTTAACCCTCAATCAAGTGTTTTCTTTAATTTCATAAAAGTATATAGATCAATGGATGATAATTGGATGATTGAGTAAAACCCCTGAAAGTGAAATAAATAATCCCACAAGTAGTGACGATAAGGAAAATTTTAAAAAATTGTCCCCTGGAAAAATTCAAGGATGCCACCTCCTGGCAGACCTTATAACATTAAAATTTAGTAAATATAAAGTAGCCACAAAGAACAAGTTGGATTATCTTCCGATGAGAATACGGTTGGATACCAAAGTGAGAAAATAGTAATTATGAAACAGGGAAGGAAAGAAACGTCCGTAGATGGATTTATAAGTCTAAGGATACATGAACTGAGTTCGGTCAAGTTGGTAAAAGAATGATGATGAGGACTTGGAAGCTAGGTTTAAGTAATCCAAGGAGTAAAAAGGGGAGAAACGCATCTAGACAACATCCCCATTATCATCAAGTTCCTTAAAAGTTTTCCAAGATGAGCTACCTGGATCACCTCCCAAGTAAGAGGTAAATTTTGAGGATTGACTTGGTAAGGAATACCGAGCCCATAATTAAACACCATACCATATCACACCCATCAAGTTGAGAAAAAGATAAGAAGGTAATTATAAGAGTTTTGAGCTAAGAAATGGATAGGCTAAGTGTCCGCCTTGAGAAGCCTAGTACTCTTTATGAAGGAAAAGAATGGATACATGAGTTTATAGATCCAGTATTAGCCTGAGAAGCCTAGTACTCTTTATTTTGGCATTAGAGATCGAGTATTAACTTTGATTAGAGATCCAACTTGGCTACGATTTTTGGATGAAGGGAAGGCTTATAAGAATTTAAACTCTTGAAGTTCTCTCCACATTGAAAGCTGAGATCGATGAAGAAAATTCAAAGTTTGTTTTCCAAGCTTATGGAAAGATCCACGATATTAGGTTAAAGTCTATAGGGCGAGTTCTGGGATTATATGAGGATGAGCAGCAAAATTCAGAACTTCCTAACTCCTGGCCTAGAGGAGAAAATGCGATGACACAAGAAGCCTATTGGCTTGAGTTGATTGCTCCTTCAAATGATCCTTACATCGCATCAAAATCAGTTGCCTCCACTTTTACTAAAGTGGGACATCGACTTCTTCATCATATCCTTGCACACACAATGAGTTGCAAGAAAACTAGTCACATCAAAGTGACTAGTTTTGATATGTTCTACTTGTATAGTCTCATTGTAGACTATAGGATTGATTTGGGAGTGGAGATAGTGAATTTTATCTTCAAGCAAGCTGATGATATCAGGACTTGATTCTTATTTTGTGGAGGATACATTACTAGGTTGTTGAAGGAGATGAATATCTTTGAGATACCTGAATGAGATGTAGAAATACCCAGTAAAAAGATTTCATTTGCTCCTTTCACGGGTTGGGGGTTATTAAAGTCCCCAAAGGAGTACCACTACAGTTGTAGAGGAGCTTGAGTTCCAGGATATCTTTCCTAGTGATATACCTACTCCATTTCCAGCTCCAGCCCATGCTGATATGCCAACTTCTTCATCTCATCCTCCTCCTCCTGGTACTTCATCTGGATATGATATGGATAAGCTCAGGATGGATGTTCAAGACCTAAAGAAGCAAAATCAAGAACTCCGAGATAGACAGGATAAGTGTAAACCCCGGTTTTCTTAGTAACCGAATAAATTTCGGAAATCGGAAACCAAAACCCCAAACAGGATTAGTATGAACAACCTAGGATCCCTAGATCTGGTTTTTCTTCGATTTCAATTTAAAAGAACCTCTATAGAATAATTTAATGTGGATTATTGTTCTAAAGTATATTTCAAACCATAAAAAGTTTTTATTTCAAAAAATTTTCTATTCCGGGCTTTCCTGAACTCCATTATGGAAAAGCAAGCCCCAGAATTAGAAACTTAAAAAATATTCCAAAATACTCTTTAGAACTGAAATTTTATAAGGATTTCAAAATTATACGTTTTATAATTTTTCGGGTTATAAAAATTACAGTTATAGCCTTTTTTCCCATATTTTCTTTACTACCAATAAAGTAAATGTCTTGTCTACTATTTATTATTATTCACAAGTACAACCTACTACACACACACCCATACCCTAGTCTTACAACCTTACAAACATTCAATTATATTTTCTTTTCCAAGAATTTTTTTCTCTTACAAATTATTACATTTAATACTTTTTATTACATAAATTACAAAACAAAACAATTTCAAATCTCTCCCTCTCTTCCTCACTCTTGAACTGGCGCCCCCTCCCCTCTTTGACTCCAATTTGCTTTATTTAAATTCTTTTATAATATAAAACAAACCCTAAATCACTTAATATAAATAATCCTTTTCTTTTCTCTCTCTTCACTTTCATTTCATTGGTCTCAAAAACTCTCAAACTCTCTCTTTTTTTTTTATTGCCGTGAGCCCCTATCCCCAACACACACACACACAACAAGCTCCATTCTTCTTCATTTCTTCACTAAATCCAACCTTAGGTGATGATTCTTAAGCCTCTCTACCATTTAATCTTGTTATGGCAAGATTATTCATGAGTGTTTCACTCTAAGTCCCCATGAGCACTTACTAGGGACAAGAAAATGCTACTACATGAATATCAAGCCATCACAAGAGTAGATCTTGTGTTTGATGAAGTTTTTGTTGAAGTGTTTTCATGGTTATCCATGTAAAAGTAGGGTAAAGTAGAGATCTAGCATAAATACCCATGTTCATGCTTTTAAACTTCATTTCACACATCATAAATAGTAGATCTAGCTTTTAGATGCTTATACCATGCTTGGCATTTATGATCTTATGAATGATTTATGTTTTCATGCATTAATGCTCATAAAGGCTTGTTTTGTGTATATAGATGTTGTAATTGGTAGATCCTTAGGCAAATAAAACAAGGAACTTACTAAGGAAAAGTTTTTGTTTGAAATGTTCGAAGACAAATTCGTATGATTTCAAAGCCCTATTTTAAAAACCTTTTATCAACTTTAAAACTCATGTTTTGAGAAAAAAATGATATATAGGTAATAGGTATCATTAAGTAGTGATATTTTCATAAGTTGAAATGAGTTTTGATGAAATTAATGTGTAAAACAAAGACTAGAAATAAGATAGAAAATTTTGAGTTATTAGTCAACTTGTGAAATTCGTAATTTTGTATGTAGGCCATAAGAACACTATCATCTAAGCTCAAAATAAGTTTTATGTATTAAATGGAGTCCTTAAGTAATAGGTATCTCAAAGTTTTAAATTTTGATACATTAAACAAGTTTTTCCCAAAAGAATCATTCAAAAATTTAATTTCTAAAAATTCGGTTTTTTGAATAAATCCTATTTGAAAACATATTTACAAAGTGTAAAATGCAAGTTTTTATGTAGAAATGAAGGCTTAGGTAATAGATATAATGAAGACTCAACTCAGACAAGGATAATTTGATTTTCTTAAGAAAATAACTCCAAAACAAATGGGATGATCAAAGTTAGGAAACTAGTTTTTTTTAAAGTGAACAGTCATGGAGTTTTACAATAAAAAGTTTCTTAAATTTCCTTTTAGTAAATAAGGTCAAGAGCATGCATGCATCATGTTCATAACATGCTATTCATGATAGGAAATTATCAATATTGCATGAATGGTTGATCTATATGCTAGGAACATCGCAAACATTCACGAAATTATTTTTTGGAATTGGAATTTTCGACCGATCAGAACTGATCAGATTATTTCGTGACCTAATTATTTTCAAATCTTGGAAATAATGTTATAAATAGATATATCTTTCGAAGTAGGTAGAAATCGGTATATTATATGCTCAATTCCGAGTTAAAATGAGTTAGATATCGTCAATTGAAGTTAGGACTTTAGCTTATTTAGAAATTGACGTACTTAGTAAATAAAATTGTTAAATTTATTAGAACTTTATAAGAAATACTCATTTTGGGTATTCCTTGTACTTAGGTGATTTGGAGGACGGATTTACACTCCCTGAGGACTACTACGACTAGTGGATTTCTCTCAATGGCCGAATGAGTTCATTCTTAAATAGTTGTGCTCATGTACGTGCTTGTAATCGTAGTGGTATTAGAATTAGGAAAAGATAAAATTATGATGATTTGTGATCTAATCTTGGTTGAATGAATGATAAGTATATCGAGATGAGACTTGTTGAAAAATCATTGTATGAGCTAGTATAGACTTGGATTGTCTGAAATTCTATATGATTGCACTTAATCTACTTAATTAACATGCCATAATTATATGAATAAATTGTACATGCATATCACGTAGTGAGTCACATTGCATATGTTATTATACCTTTGTGGGAAGAAGGCATAATAATTAGGCAACGAGAGGCCTGTAAACTCAAATGATGGCATATAGACCGAAACTGAAAATGCATGTGGGTAGGCACCTATATTAACCACAGTAAAATTTAAAAGTGGTGGCCGGGCACCTGTATCAACCACAATAAAAAGTGAGAAGAATTTAAATGTTGGTCGTATGGGCCTGAAACACCTAACCTCGAATAGAAGGCGTAAATCCATTCAACATAATATTCCGGACGGTCTTATGTATTGTATGCTCATGTGTTTGTACATGTATGGATTGCAATAACTTTCTGTTATATACTTTGTTGAGTATTAATATTTGGAAATGAATCTCACTAAGCTTGTAGCTTACACCTCGATAGTTTTGTTCTAGTGTCCTATTTTTATTCCTAGAGAACACTTTTAACAGGGTTATCGTTTAGATGAAGGAGCTTTTGAAGAAGTCGGGACCTAGCTAGAGGCATGGACTTTTAGGAAAATCTCTTTAACATAAACCCTAACATTTGTAATATGGTTTTAGACTAGATAGACTTCTATTATTATTTTTGGCGAAGGTATGCCCCTTGACTTTTGTAAAGACTTAACTTGTTTATCTTGTTGTGATTTCTATTTTTAATGCTATTGTATGCCTTCTTAAGACTATTCGATTTAAAGTGTGATCCTAAAAGTTGTGCAAGTACACCTTATACCCGGTATGTAAACTTATGGGATGACTAAGGTTGTCATACTTAAGTTTAAAAATCGAGTGTGGTGGACTGTCACGTTTTGGGTACCCTTTGGGGCATGACAATAAGGAAATAAAAAAGAACAAGAAATTCTGGAGCATGATTTTCAAAGCAATGAAAGCAGCTATTTGTTGCATTAATCAAACAGCTGGGGGGGAATTGAACTATGAGACTTCTTCAGAATCTAGTCCCAGCTCAAAGCATACTCCCACTGCTAGCCTAGGGGACACCACCAGAGCTAGCCTAAAGCAGAACAATAGATCTAGTCCAGGCCCAGAGAGCTAGAGACCTTGTTAGCTCTCATTTGCTTTTATTTATGTCTTATTTTTATTGGCCTATACTTATTTTGAGCACCCAAGTCCGTGTAGGTAGACTCCTTATGATCTATATTTATCTTAGTTGATAGCTTTTTGTTTCTGCTTTTATTTTTCTTTTGTAGTGACTACAGGAAAGCAAACAAAGCAAAACTCTCTCTTGTGCTGAAATTTTGATGACTTTGAAACAAATGAAGTCAGGAAAGTACCAATTTCTTTTTCTTGCACTTTTTATTCCTTTCCTATAATTGAATTTGTTGAGAAATAATGTGGACATAGTTTGATTAAAGTGTAGGGGAAGGGATTAGTTGTTGGAGAATGATAATGAATGAAGTTGTAAAATTGGTCTGGATGTCTGAACTGTTGAATTGTTGATATATATATATATATATATGGCATTTTTGTAGGATTGATCTGAGTAACCACCTTGAATTTTTGGTTTTAAAGAAATTTATGGCGAAATTCTGCCAAAATTTTTCAAAAATTTGGAGATAGTGCAAAATATTAATTGATAGAATCTAAAAGAATAAAGAAACAATGAAAATAACTTGTTAAAGTACTTTACTCACCTGCTATTGTGATTGGTTTAGTTAGTTGAAATTAAGTTGTGAAATCCTTAAAGAACAAGTTTACTTTATTTTTAACTTTAGAATTAGAAATTTGAGAGTCAGTCGAGTCCTTTTGTGAAAAATAAATAGGTTTACTTCTAAGAAATTTTAATTTGTACAGATTCTTTGAGTTGCGTTTTGCAACTTTATAACACTTAGTGAAAGAGGTAAATGAAACTTTTAACTTAGTGATCCTTTATAAAACTAAGTCTTAAATTTGTTATTGCATTAAAAAAAAAAAAAAAAAGAAACAAGTATAGCCTCTACTCCTCTGACTTAAAAAATGAATTCATGAGTATCTGAACTTGAATATTAAAGTGAGGAGTTCTTAGGGGTATTTTGAAACCTGATCACTTGGGTGAAGAATCTGGGATGTGTCACGCCTCAAAAAGGGGGCTAAGATGATTAATCTAAAGCTATCATATCACGTGTGCACCCGTAACATGAGAGTCATCTTGTAAGTCAAGTATACAAGACTCTATTTATTAATCAATATTTATCATAATAAATGATATATTATATTACTGGATTTCAATTATCAAATCCGGTTTTCCAATTTCTACCAATATCGTAGAGAATTGATATCCCCTACCAAATGGTGAAAATGGGTTTCAAACTACAATTTACAAATTTTCATTATTATAAAATTTATCTAATTTACATTCTAAGTTTACCATATCCTATATATTTCTATCTTCAATAAAGTTTGTTGGAGAAGCTCTCTTTACACATTCCTATCCCAATCCCAGCTAGTATTAATCCTGTACAGAAACTGTTGGGGGATGAGTGAATCATGAGCTCAGTGAGATAACCTGACCAAACCACACATCAACTAATAACAAACAAGTACAATTTCAATCATATGCAATGCACAATCAAATCATATGCACATTACAAGCTTGGATGATTTAGAATCCAAAGCAGGATGGAATTTACGCCCCTCATCTGGGTTAAAGGAACTTGATACTATGGCCCACCTACCCAGAGAGACTAAGCAAACAGGAAAGCCACCATCCTCATTGTAGTTATTTCTTTAGACTTTAGGCAC
>JAMXBD010004881.1:0-37807 GCA_024138025.1 Combretum micranthum
GGATGCCATGCGTAAGCGTTTTTCATAAGCCAAAACTTATTAATGTTTATTAGGGGGTGATCAATCAATTTAGCAAATAAACAGTCATACAAGTAAGTAAACAAAAACACTTAAACAAGCAGTTTGAAGTTGCGATATCTTAATTCCATTTCATACATAAACAAAGAATCACATATATGCATACCCCATACATATCCATTTTATCTTTTCTTAGTATGCTAATGCCACTACTTTACAAGCACAAGCAAGATAACGAAATTAAGAGGGATAACTCACTTGTCCATTTCGTGATCTTTTTAGTCGTAGTAATCCTCGGGTAGGGTATTCTCATATCCTTCGTCACCTAGACAAAAGAAATACCCGGGATGAGTATTTCATAGAAATTCTACTTAAACTTTCAAATTCTATTTCACTATGTTTGTCAAATTCGTATAGAATGAAATTCCAATTTAAAATGGGAACTTGCTCATTTTAACTCGGATTTTCGCATATAATATACCATTTTCTACCTATTCGAAAAGATCTATCCATTTCTAAGGTTATCTTTGTCATATAAGGTCATTTGGGTTCAGAAAACATTAGGTACAGATTTAAAACAAAAATTTCTAGATTTTGCAAAACCATTTCCTAACTCAACTTCATTCAAAAATCATTTAGTAATATATATATATACATATGTATATATATAATTGATAAATCCTTTGAGTGTATGAATAAGCTCACTCCATATATAAAAATTCTAATGGTAATGTCTCAACAATTTACTTCATAAACAATGCTTTTTAAAGTGTTAAAACTTAACTTTGATAAATTTTTTTCAAGTATTTTGAAGAAACTTTATATACTTTATATCTTTCATAGGTTATTATAAATGAGTATATTTTTATTTTTTTTCTTCATTCCTTTTTCTAAAACAAGTAAATTTTCCTTTAACCTTAATCTTTCATAATTTTTTCTCTATTGATAAACGATTTAAAGTTATCAAAAGTGTAGTTGTTGAAAACCTTTTTATAAAGTTATATTTAGAATGTTTTTAGAAAATGAATCTTGTCTTCTTATATTTACTATTTAAATATAAGTTTTTGTTTTCTAAAAACTTGTTCTTTTATTTCCTTTAAAAAGAATCCTCTTTATTGATAAAATCCTTTGTTTTAATCTTATCTTATTTATATTCTTTGGAAATAAGTTTCTTCTTTAGAAACTTGAAAATCATTATTTTCCTAAGTGGGTTATAACTTTATGGGTTGAATTCATCTTACCTTTGAAAAATAGTTTGTTTCTTAGTTTTATTATGGAGTTAAAAAGAGTTTATCTTAAGCTTTTTATGAAAACTTTAAATATTAAAAAATTATTTTACTAAAACTTAGGTTGTCATAATGTACAAAGAAAGTATTCATTTCTTATGTTTCTTTGGTAAAGTTATCTTTGTTGTTTGAGAAAAACTTGAGAAAACTTGTATTACTCTATTTCTATGTTGTTGATAATAACTTCATTAATTTGTGACAAATCATATAATAGAAAATTTAGTTTTAAGTTCCTTTAATAAAGTAAAATTCTACATTTTAAATTAGTTGAGACAATATCATTATGTAGATGTAAGTAGTATGAGCATGCAAAATAATAAGAACATGAGAAAATACTAGAAACAAATAATAATAAGCAAGATAATAAAAATATCAAGTATTGGGAACCTTAGCTTCATCAAGGTATCCTGGTCAAGTATTGGGAGCCTTAGCTTCATCAAGGCATCCCAGGACTAAGAATAGATTAGTCCCAAAAAGAATAAAGAAAATAAAGAAAAGATTGTTTGACTTGATATGGACAAGTCTAAGACTAGAAAGACTAGTCTTAAAGAAATAGCATGAAATAAATAAATCGCAAAGCATGAAATTCAATAAATAACATGTGAGCTTATATACTCTAAAGATTATATATAAATACATAAATATATTTAGTTAGATATGAATAATAAAATCAACATAACAACATAATAAATAGGATATTCATGTGCAAGAACAAAACATGAACATGTTGTTGCTTTTACTACTCATATGAGTTTCAAAACAACACCATAGTCATGTTAAATTACATGACATGGGTAAATAAATAGTTGAAAGAAGTTTACCTAAAGTGTTTATGTGGTATGAAGATGGTAGATGAAAGGGGGCATTATGTGGTTAGTGATATGTAGTAGATAGTTTGTGTATAAAGAATGATTTTTGTGAAAAATTGGTTTAAGAGAGTTTTGGTAGAGAGAAATCTTAAAGAGAAGATTTGTGTAGAGATTTTGAGAGAGTTTTGGTAGTGAAATGAATTGTGTGAAAGAATCAAGGAGAAAGAGGGTATTTATAGAATTTTAGAGTGAAAATTAGATGTAATTAAATTAATTAAAAAAGAAAATAATTGGAGAGGGAGAAGAGAGAAGGGGGACGGCATCAAGAGAGAGAGGAGAGAAATTTGTTTAAAAATTAATTTTAGAAGAAAAGTGTAAGAGAAGTTTAGTAATATGTGGTGTAGAATTTTTATGGAAAAGAAAATTGTAAGAAATAGGTATGTAAGTGTAAGAATAGGTAGTAAGAAAAAGTAAAGATAGAGGAATAGTAATGAACAGTAGAAAAATACTATGAATAGTAAACTAGATAATTAAAATACTGATAGTAATAAAAATACGTGTACAAATGCGATATCTGTAATTTTTAGCTACCAAAAAATTCTAAAATTGTTATTTTTGAAAACCTTATATTTTTACGAGTCTATTGGTATTTACGGAATATTTTTTCCATCCGATGTACCGGGGCACGATTTTTGAAAACTGATCCCGTTTGGATCCAAAGGACACTAGAAATTTGCGAATATGATATTTTTAAGCTTCCCTATATTATTACGAACTATTATCAACAATCATTTTCATTTCATTGTTTAGGGTTTAAGAGCGCAGGATTGCCGGATCTTAAACACTAGGTTTGTTTGCAAGCTTTGTTGACTTTTAGAGTTCCAGTTTGACTTTCGGTTTCGTTGAGTTATTCGTAAGATCGTATAATTTTGGAGTTTTGACCATTTTATGTTTTTAGCTCGATATCTATGGTTTATCTTATTTTATTTGTGATTATTTAACAGTTTTCGGTTTTTGGGATCGTTTAACCGAGTCTAGGGTTATGAGTTGACTCAGTTTGACTTTTGATAAAAATTGAAATTTCTGATTCAAAAAATTCACCGAGGGTTTTAAGATCTTAGCATTTCGTTGTCGAACGTTATTTGAATATATCATTTTGATTTGCGTTTTAGGAATTGGTAGATGATTTGATTGCATATGGATGTGATTCAACCGATAGTTGGATTTTATATTTTGTTTCAAGAGTCCTCATTTTCTTAAGACTAAGAATTTTCATGTTTTACCTGATTTAGAATTTGGTTTTAACTTGGGTCGATTTTCGGGATTTCAATTTTGATATTAGACTTATAGGATTATTTTCTATGAATTATGAAAATTTTAGGGGTTTACAGAGTCTATCTTATGATATTTTTCAAACTTAAGTGTTTGTATCAGGTACACAATGACTTGTGTGTCGCATGCCAAGATAAGCAACTAAAATGAATTAATAATAAAAAATAGCCTTAATTATTGCTTGTTGCTTGTGTATGGTTGTTTAACCCCGGTCTGAGGGGCAACAACCTTGCTAGGTGGTGCTAGCATGATAGCTAGACACTTAGGTCATCATGGGTGGTTCAGTGGATAGCTGATGGGGGAAATAAGATAACGTCTATCTAGATTTGTGAGAAGTAATATAGCATGGCTTATGTTTATGGCCTAGTTGAGTCGCATTATATTATGGACTAAGATATGTAGAGATGCGTAATGGCTGTGACTTCTAGACAAGATTATTATTTGTAGAGGTACAAAATAGAGGTATTCGGGTTGTATATATCAACCCTTTAAGCAGTTATTCCTACTCAGGACCTTAGGTTTCCAACGTATTGCTAGAGTATGAGTGCTCAATTATTGTTTTGATATGCTTTAATTTAAAGATATAAATTGTTTGTTGTTGTATTACATTTAGTATAAGTGTGTGTCCCCATCTTATGTACTTGTGTTGCTATGGTACTAAGCTTCGGTTCACTTTTCTCTTTTTTAGGTGATGATGAGTATGATAATGATCCATATGATTACTTCATTTATGGTACAATATATTGACGAGCTAGTTGATAAGTGGAGTGACTCGAATTGTCTGATTGGTTAATTTTCTTACTAGGGTTTTTATATACCATTTGGACTTATATTCCTAACAAGGGCCTAACCTTAAGCGCATGGTTTGTATTTTAGATTTATTAGTTTTTAGGCTTATACTTGATGTTTTGAGCTCCTAGATACTCGATACTATTTTTAAGATGTTTTATATCATGTTTTGAGACTTATATATACATATAGCCTACTCATGAAAGTAGCCTTCTTAGATATGTTTTCTAAATTTACCTTTTGTCTACAATTGCTAGGGCTGTGCAAAAAGACCGACAGAACCATGAATCGAAATTTCGGTTCTTTTTTGAAACGGTTTGGTTCGTGGTTCTATTCGGCAAAGAGCAAACAATTAGCGGTTTAGTTCGAGACCATGAACCGAACCGTATGGTTGAAACAGAACCAAACCGTTTTATATATTAAAAAAATTAAGCATATTATTTTTACTCTTAATTGTTTTATTAATGATATATATCTATCTCACAAATTTTAAAAACAATTAATTTTTTTAATAAAATTAATTGTTTTTAAATTTTTTTACTTAGATATGTGTTAGTCATTAGAATAAAATTAGATTTTTCATAATATGTTTTAATTATTATGTTATCTATAAGTAAGATACATTTTAGAATTTAAACTCTAGTATTCTAACTTAAAAAAATTAATTGTTGTAAAATTTTTTTTACTTAGATATGTGTTATTCATTAGAATAAAATTAGATTTTTCATAATATGTTTTAATTGTTATGTTATCTATAATTAAGATAGATTTTAGAATTTAATCTCTAGTATTCTAACATCTACATATTTATTTTCCATTTGTCTTACTAATTAATCTACTTCTATTATTTAGTTACTTATTGATTTATATAATTGGTAATATGTTAGTTAGAAGCATACAACAAATTATATTTTATGTCTTATATTGAGATAAAGTATAGTATACCATTATAGTGCAAGATAATTCAAAAAATGAGACTAGTCCTAATTATAATTTTATAATGGATGAAATCTTTTCCTTCCCATAAGTTATACATGTTTATTTGATAAATGATTAATTTAAAATATCGTTGTTTATATTTGCATTAGTGGTAAGAAATATGTAATTGAAGTCTTTCAATAGAATATATTTTTTATTTTATGAAAAAAAGGTTCGAATTGCAAATCGAATCGTACCAGACCGTTTCTTTTTCGGTTCGAAAAAATTACGAACCGAATCATATGGTTAGGTTCGAATTTAAAAGAAAAAACGAACCATAAATTATAGTGCGGTTCGGTTCAAGGTGCAAACCTAACCAAACCGTACCATGCATACCCCTAACAATTGCAAATGTTTTCAAAACCTAAATGAATGACTTCTTATAAGTGTCAAAAGACCCTTATTATTCACATCGTTTTTCTTATATATATTAGGGTAAATTACACTAGAAGGTTTTAACGTTTAGGGGTAAGTTCATTTAAGGTCCCAATATTTTAAGTGGTTAAAAAATAGATCCTAACGTTTAGAGGTAAGTTCATTTAAGTTCCTAACGTTTGAAAAAGTCGGCCAATTTAGGTTCCTAAAGATACATGTCAACAAGAGAAGAGTATTATGAGTTTTAATTAAATATTTTTTCCTTTTGAATCGTGTTATTATAAACCTAAATTGACCTATTTCTTCGAATCTGGGACTTTAAATGAACTTACCTCCAAACATTTGGACCTCTTTTCAAGCATTCGAAACATTAGGACCTTCAATGAACTTACCCCCAAATGTTGTGACCTTTTAGTATAATTTACTCTATTATATTATATAGATTTCATGTGAATTATCAAAGAAAATGACACTTATGTGATTAAATTGTCAACTTATGGAATAAAAAAAGATATTGAGCTTAATGAAGCCATTGAATAGGGTAAGGAGATTTTAATAAAGAAACAGAATAAAGGGAAGATTTACAACATACATGACATTTCTGCACAAGCTGTGCATAATATTGGTGTAGAAGGTGAAAAGTGACCAGTTAGTAATTCCAAAGTACACAAGGAAGCTACACAAGCTATGCATCATGCTTATGTAGAAGTTGGAGAATGATCAGGAAATATTTTGCATTGTACATGACCTCCTTACATGGGCCATGCCTGGGGTTGTGTAGACCTGAGTTTCCACTGTTTCACCAATTTTAATCCTACAGTCTTATAGGATGGTCGTATAAAAAATATTTTGCCTTTTTCTATAAATAACGGCCTTTACTCATCTTTTAAGATACACTTCTTTATTCCTAGAAACGTTAGAGAGAAAACTATAAGCTTCTAGAGAAGAAGTACTAGGGCATTACTGAAGATCACAAAACATTGTTTAAGGGAATTATTTTACATCATGTTTACTTTCTATTCTTCTATATTTTATGTTATGATTGTAAATCCATACAGGAGTAGATTTCTTTATCCTAAGTCTTGTGAAACCCTAGATCTATGTGCTGATTTGTCTATTAATGAAAGTTTATGTTCTTGAGTCTATTCATGCACTCTTTATTGTTCTTATGATTAATTTGTTGCTAGAATTGATTACATGTTTGGTTTTTTTTAGAATAAAAGAGGTTTCATCTAATAGAATAGATTTATATGAAGAGAAGCTTGAATGTGGATCTGGATATAGACTTCATGAACTTTCTACATAAAGACTGAATCTTTATTAAGAATCTTGAACAATAATGCAATTCTATATGTAATTGATGATGAAAGACATTTCCATTAATTATGTAGGTTTAGATTCAATTATCTTGAAAGAGAAGTTGATGAATATAGGAATTCCTATAGTTCAAGATATAAACGATTCGTTAATCAATCATTTATTATAAGAAATTAGGGTTTAGGGTAGATCAAGATAAGGGGTATCATTTTGTGATTGTATTATCTTAAGAAGGCACATAATTAACTATTAGGGTTATTAGTTAGAGAAGTAGTAGTTATAATATCATATCATTATTAGGTTAAATAGTAGAGAAGTAGTAATACTAGTACTTAATATCTAGATGGTAGAGGACAATACGCAAAGTAATTCTATTATGCAATCAATAGGTATGCTGCCTTAGAGCTTGTCATAGGATTTCTATTAGGTTTTGTTATTTATTATTGATATGACTAATACACTCGCATCAACTTCATAATCTAAAACTGTTAGTAAACAAACACAAAAACTAATAGTTTAGGATAACTTTTGCATATATCGCCTCAGTATTATACGTGGAAAAACTGAATATGCCTTGCCTCTATTTAAGGCATGACATATTTAGCTCAAAATCTCCATACTTGAGGGCAAGTATAACATCAAGTAACTAATGAAGAGATTCTCACACTTTGTACACTAGATTTAGCATGTATACATTTCTAATTCATATCTCAAGTACAATACCATTATGTAAATAGCACTAAACTTTAAACTCTTCTCTACTTTTCTGTTCTTGGCTTTTCCTAATTTTTCAAAAAAAAAAAAAAATTCTTTGCTTTTTGATTTTGCCTTTTACACACATGCATCCTCATTTTGAGTTTGATTTGTACTTACATTTGAGGAGCTCTTTATTCTTTCTTCTTCTTTTTAACAAATTTGCATCCTCTTTTTAGATTTGATTTCATTTGCATTACATTGGGGATCTTTTTATTCTTTATTTTGCTTTTCTTTTCCTTTTTGTTTTTTAAAGGACACACACTATTTGATCTAGTATACATTCAAGATAAGCTCAAATTTTACATGATTTGCATAAATATTGTGCTTAAGAAGAAAGAATTCAAATACATGCTAGTTAGCTTAAAAATATAAATATAATCCAAAATCAATGATATTGCCTCAATCCCAAGTCTTCATATCTCCAACTAAATGAAAAGTAACTAAACAAAGTAATGATTTCATGAATTAACTCTAATGAAGTGAAAAGTGTCTAACTCATGACCAAGTTCCAAGAAAAACAAAAATTGAAAAAAATTGGATAATTTTTCCTCTTTTTCTTGTCAACTATTTTGAAAAAATTTGGTGCATATGGAGCACTTATCAAGAGTGTTTACTGATTAACTGCATTCTCATTAAGCACACAACGATTAAAATGGCTCAAATCAACTTAATAGGTATAACCAACAAACATAAAGTCATAGTTAGCAGCCAACACAATTCAAAAACCACAAGTTAGCTCATCTCACCTAAGCTCTAGTAATAAAATCATCTTTCCAACACTAAAGACTTACTAGCCAACAAATCCAAACTACAAAGTGTAGCACCCACCCCTAAATCAAATATTTACCATGTCCTCATTGTATATTCATAAATAAATGCATGACAAGAAGGACCTAAGGGTTAAGATGATCTTCCTAGAGTGTTAGGTTAGCATTTTGGTCTCCATAAGGCTAAAGATAAGCTCTACAACAAGTCAAAATCTCTTTTTCTTTACAAAATCTCTTCAAAACCATAAATATCTAAAACTTTGGGCTTTTATAGGGTGGCTTGCACAAGAAACAAACTTTCAAGCAGCCAAATAAACACAAAAAGGCAAAAACACACAAAAAACTAAGAGAAAGCATTCACTTTTACAAATTATGGGTTGCCTCCACATGACATTGGTCTAGAGTCTTCAACTTGACTTAGCCTTTCCCCTAGATCTCATGGGATATTGTCCCATTTCCATGTTTCAAAAAAAAAAGGGGAATTTCTTTCTCATTTCTGTTCCATTTCTTTTAAGCTCAAGCCCCTTCATCTAAACATTTAAGTCTTGTGATAGAGGGAGAATTTATATATTTGGTGTTGTCTCAAATTGTATGATATATCCTATGGGCTTTAAGCATCTTCGTGAGCTTCATCATCTTTCAAACACTCAATTACTTTAATAAATTGAAGAGAAATCTATCTCTTGTTCAATCTGTCAACCATCTCTTCTTTTGAGGAAAATTGAGGAATACCTCAAAATCAATTTTCTTAAGAATTAGAGGACTAGTGAAAGAACTAAGATATACCATAGTGGTCTCCTCAATAGGCTTTAACTCATTTTTGTGATCGTTCGAATCTACCCTATGATCTTCCAATTCATTATTCTTTTCACCAACTCATCTTTCACTTTAAAGACTCTTTAAGTTGTATATTTGGATCATTTTGCTCCAATGCATCAATGGACTTGTAATTATCCCCTCGGTTACTTGCTCATGCCTCCAAGAGTTTCTAAAGATTCAATTATCCTTGATACCTACTCTTGAGATGATCCTAGAAGAGTGACCGATTCTTCTAAGGAGATGAGTTTGTAAACATCAGGAGCAAGAAATTTCCATGAATCTACTTCAAAGAGCATTCACATTGTCTTAGCAAACCGGTCTAAGTTGTCATATATAGTCTCAATGATCCATTCAAACATGGATTTCATATGAGAGGCTTCTTTCTTAAAGCTTAAGGAAGGAAGTGGTGGGGTGGATGAGGCTTATACCGATTCGTAGGACCTTTATGAGCCAAAGGTTTCAAAGTATGAAGAGTATATTGTCTTAAAAGGTTTCTCACTCAGTCTTAATTCATGAATATGGTTGTAACTTGAATTTTGTGGGGTGGTAGAAGAATAATATGTATACGGGATTGGTTTCCCACTTTGACACTTAAAAATCCAATGTCTACCTTCACAACCTTGACACACCATATCATTTAAAGTCATAGAGCTAGTATCTAAAGACTTCCCATATTGGGCATGAGAGGAAAATGCATTAGTATTGAATGGGGGTGAGGTATAATACTATGGATCAAGATACTCATAAGACTCGTGATCATCCCCATAATACCAACACACTAAACCCCTATAACTCCTAGTGCAAACAATCATAATGACTCAAGAACTCAATTATGAAGCATACAACCCCAAAAGCAATATATTATATGTGTATATATATATTTTTTTGTTTTTAAATTTTCTCAATTTTTTTTTGTACTTTTCAAGTTAAGATGCCTAGTCTCATAGTCTAACCACAAATATGATATTAGTGCCGAAGCTCCCCAGTAACAGTACCAAATTGCTTGAATGTGTTTTTGCTTGTGCTACTCTTACATTTGTCAGACAACTACAAATGAACATTTTTAATCAAAATCAATTGAAGCGCAAATTCCACTGACAAGTGTGTTGATCATGCAAGTATAGTTTACAAAGAGTATTCAAGGTCATGATCCATAGGGAGCTTGCGACTAAGTACTACAATATTGCAATTTTACTCTAAGCCAGTTAAATTGAAATGGTGTTTTTAGATTTGTAAATAAATTAACTATTTCTAAAAATTTATCACTACAAATTATAACCGAACTAACACTAAAAATTACTTTTAGAAACTCCTTCAATACACAAGTATGGGATTACGTAAGGATTGGTATCAGATTTTCATTCATTGTGTTGTAGTTATAATTGGCCTTGTTCATTTAGATTTTGATTAAACTCATAAGAATTTGCTTCCTTCTTGAGTTGTAAAATTCTAATCATAATATGGATGTCCCTCTTGAGTAATCCATTTAAAATTAATAGGTAAATAACACACTCCTCTCACAAGCCATGTTATTTTAATTAGCTTTGTGGTTCAAGCACGTGTCAATATCCTAAACCACATTTCCAATCTCATTAAGATCAAGAGTTCTATGATTTGAATAAAATTTGCACGAGTTCATATAGATTTTGGAGATAATGCAAGTCAAGTGCCTTTACTTTTGATTTTTGATAACTTGGTGTCTCATCTTTAGATTTTGGCAAATTTGTGGCTGCACTTTCACAGTATGTGTCATGATAGACTAAGTACCTGTATTAAATAATATTTGATGGTTATTCATTTTGATGACAAGATAATGATAGATTAAGTACCTGTACTTTTAATCTTTGGAATTTTTTTAGTAGTTTAGTGCCACATCTTTAGATTATAGCAATTTTTGGCCAAGTACCTACCATTATCCTGCCATCATGATAAACGTTCGTCAAATGTTATTTCACGGAGGCACTGAATTACATGTACTTTGAACGTAAAGGTATTAATTGTGAAAATCTAAAAATGAGACACTAAATTGCCAAAAAATTTAAAAGTAAAGGCACTTGGTCGGCCTTTATCCTAGATTTTGAAATCATATTTTTATTTTAATTGGGTTCTCGAATCCTTCTCGAGTATCTTAGACCCTAATTAACAAGAAAATTCATGGACAAATTTTTATCTATGAAAATTGAAATAGAAATAACCAAAGTTTCAAATTGACCAAAAAATGTTCTAAAAACTAATCACTACTTTAGAAAATCCATAATCCATCCATAATATCTCACTAGACAAATTTAGCTCATACCGAAATATGGAATTCCACTAATGATAACAATAAGTACACAATCTACTGGAAAAGATAAGGATAGAATACACTTGAAAAACACTAAGAATGTCTCCTTTGTACTTTAGGGTCTAACTTCATAGTAAGAAACGATAATGTAAGGTGTTGTATGATAACAGTGGAAGTGTATGGGATGGAATGTAGAGTGTTCAATATGGAAGTACACGATAAAGTGAATATGGAAATGAAGTGAAATGGAGGAAGTGTATAGTATGGTGGTCTATCAAAGACTAAACAAAAAGAAAATGATAGTGAATGTGTTATATATAGGGTATGTATATGGTTAGTTGGTACAAGAACTTATGGTAATCTGGAGGCTAATGGGATTAGGTGGAAGGTAAAAGTGATGATATGAAGGTTGGATGGGTTTGGTGGCTATGATGTGAAATGTGTGAGGAGTGAGTGATAAGATCATATTATATACAACTTGTTGATGTTCAAAATAGCTAGAATGGATACTTGTTTTGATTAAAATTCATGTTTCAGGTCTAATTTGGACAAAGAAATCAAAATAAGAAACTTTGGAGTGAAAAATGGAAAAATTCAAAGATACGCCGGCATTTCAAACTTCAAAGCCGCCGGCATTGATACGGCTTACAAGATGCACTCACCCAAAGCCGTTGCTTTCACTGCAAGCTTTGCAAGGATTGACTCAACCAATTATACGCCGCCTCAAAGCTACCGGTGTAGAAGATGAATGGGTCAGTGTACATTGAAGGCCGGCAGCTCAGAATTCAAAAGTCACCAACGCAAAAGGAGTTACAATCTATGCCGGCTACAAAGCCACCGACGTTGAGGCCGTGTAGATCAAGGATCAGAAGCGACAAGTAGACAACATATGCTTGGAGGTAATTGAAGAGACACAAATATGCTAGAGTGTCGAAGCCGGTATCAAAGCCGCTGGCTTTGGGACGGCTTTTGTTATAAATTAGCCCAACCTTTCATTTCACATCATATGCCAGCTAGATCTATATCTAAGCCGCCGGCGTAGAAGCGGCCTACACTTGTAACCAAAGTTGAAAGCTACTAGTGCATTGCCTGCACAAAGAAGAAAATGACTATACGCCTTCTGTAAGCCGCCGGCGTAGGATCTGTAACTACGGTGTACAAAGTGAAATTGAATTTTCATTTAATGATTTGTACGAAATTTTTCCTATAAATAGGGGACTTCTTCCCCTTAAACAAGCAAAAGCAAAGTAGAGTACTTCAGTATATAAATAGTCTTAGCATTTTCATAGAGAATTGTGAGAGAATTTGAGCTTTCAAGAATTGTAATTGAAGATTGCGATATTTGAATTGGTGATATCTAATCTCTTTCTTATGCAATTCATTTATCTGAATTATCTGTTCATAATGTTATCAATTACATATTCTTATTTGATTATTGAATCAACATCCATGAGTAGCTAAACTTTTCTTTGTGGGAAGTGATGAAATCCTAATTTTGCTAAAATGATTCTTGAATTTATATTATAGGATTGTTAGAATTATGGAATATTTGTATTGAATCCTAATTATCTATTTTATTTCTGATTGAAATTGAATTGATAAGAATTCTGATGATTTGGAAAAAGAATTAGGATTCATAGGAATTCATGAATTAAGATTAAACAACAATTGTGGAAACAATTAAGTTTAATATTAATTTAGAAATTGTTCCATGTACTTCATGCAATATTTTATTTTAATTTCTCACTAAGGAATTAGGAGAAGTTAATTTAGGATATTAGACAATTATAGAATTGGAAGATTTATAATTATAAATTAGATTCCATTGATAATTTGTATAGCGGAAGCTAATAGATTATTTTATGGTTACTAAAACTTGATAGTTTTAGGTCTTTACAATTTCTTACAAATATCCATAATCCTAATTGTTCATATAATATAAATTCAGCATGATTAGTAAAGATTAGGATGGATTCTGTTCCTTCCCACATTCATCTTATATAACTTCTCACAATCTCATTGCATTCATATAGATAGAATTAGTTAGTTAATTGATATTTTGATTGCCTAAATATTAGTATAACTAATATCAATCTAGTAGTTAATTTAGTCCTTGTGGGAACGATACTCAACTCATTCTATATTACTTGATCAAGACCCAGTACACTTGCTGGTAGTATCTGAAATTTATATACACATTCCATCAGATCAAGTTTTTGGCGCCGTTGCCGGGACCAAAATTAATATTAGATTACTTTTAGTTTTGCTAGTAGTTTAGGTGTTTTTCCAAAGAATTGATTATTTTCTTTCCTCTTTACAGGTTATATGCAAAGAAGTAGAAGTGCTGATCTTCTACCAATAGATCCTGAAATTGAAAGAACTTTGCGTCAACAGAGGAGAGAAAACCGCAGAAGACAAGAAGAAATGGCAGAAAACGATCCAAGAAACAATGAGGGCAACAATGATCAAAACAACAATCAAATTCAAGCTGCACCTGTTAGAGCACTTCGGGATTACACTGTACCAACTGTTCAAGGTCCTGCTGTGAGAAGACCTGCAGTTCAAGCCAACAATTTTGAGCTAAAACCAGCATTGATTCAGATGGTTGAATCACATCAATTTGGAGGATATCCAAATGAAACACCGGATGAACACATTGCCAAATTCCTCCAATATTGCACTGTCAAGCTTAATGGCGTAACAGATGAGGCCATTAGAATGCAGCTTTTTCCTTTCTCTCTTAGGGATAAAGCATTGGCATGGTTCAACTCTCAACCACCCGAATCAATTACTTCATGGGCAGATTTGACAACAAATTTTTGAAGAGATTTTTCCCTCCTGCCAGAACTGCCAGACTAAGGAATGAGATCACCAACTTCACAAATTTCCTGGAGAATCATTATATGAAGCTTGGGAAAGATTCAAAGAAGCAGTTAGGAAATGCCCACATCATGGACTTCCGGATAATCTTTGATTGAAAATTTCTATCTCAGTCTAGATGAGACTTTGAGATCATTGGTGGATGCTACATCCGGAGGATCACTCATGGGAAAAACATATGATGAAGCTAGTGCATTAATTGAAGAATTAGCTTCTAGTGCTCACAACTGGAGCTGTGAAAGGACAAGATCAAAGGTGGAATCTGTTCAAGATAGTGAATCCATGCAACAACTCACTGCTCAAGTTTCAGCTTTAACTACACAAGTGAGTAAACTTGTAGCATCTAGTTCTTTGAAACTAATCAGTTGCTACTTGTGAGTTGTGCTCAGGACCACATCCAGTTTATGATTGTCCTCATGGTAATACACCATCATCAAGTGGAGAGCAACTCAACTATGTTGGAAATTTTGGAAGGTTAATTATGGACCATATTCAAATACTTATAATCCAGAATGGCGTAATCATCCAAATCTTTCCTACAAGAATGATGCAAATGTTTTCAAGCCCCCACCTGGATTTCAAAGACAAGGTCCCATAAGAAATACTCAGCCTCCACCTCCACCTCAGCAAAATCAAATTTCAACTGATGAATTGTTGAAGACTTTCATTCAAACTACTCAGACCACACTCAACAATCAGCATGCGATTATTCAAGATCTTCAAGGAAATTCCATCAACTTGCTCAGCAAATTGGTAATAGACCATCTGGTTCTCTACCGAGCAACACTGAGGAAAATCCTAAAACCGTGAATGCAATTGTTTTGAGAAGTGGCAAAGAAGTTGAGACCGCTGAGTCAAAAGTTCAAGAAACTGAGGAGATTCCAGTCAAAGACAAAGGAAAACAAAAGATGGAGGAACCTGTGCAAAAATCACCTGAAGTAAGATCTTATGTTCCACCATTCCTTTTCCGGAAGATTGAAGCAACAAAAATTGGATGAGCAATTTTCAAAATTTCTGGATGTTTCAAGAAGTTGCAAATCAATATTCCATTCTTAGAAGTGATTCAAGAAATGCCTTCATATGCAAAATTTATCAAGGAATTGCTTACTAAGAAGAGAAGGATTGATGGAAATGAACCAGTGATGCACAGGAGAATGCTCCATGATTTTGCAGAAAAGTCTACCTCACTTGCCTACCAAACAAAGAGATCAGGGGAGTTTTACTGTTCCTTGCACTATAGGAAAATTTCATTTTGATAAAGTACTTATTGATTCTGGTGCAAGTATTAATCTTATGCCTTATCCATTTTCAGGAAATTAGGACTTGAAGAATGCAAGGAGACTCATGTCACCTTGCAACTTGCAGATAGAAGTGTCAAATACCCACGTGGTATTGTTGAAAACGTTTTGGTGAAAGTTGACAAGTTCATATTTCCTGTAGACTTTATAGTCTTGGAAATGGATGAGGATCGTGAAGTCCCAATGATTCTTGGCAGACCATTCCTTGCAACGGTAAAGCATTAATTGATGTGGAACAAGGTAAACTCACTTTAAGGGTAGAAAATGATCAGGTAACCTTTAATGTTTATGATGCAATGAAAAGATTTGATAAAGGTTCCTGTTATACTATTGATATTATTGATGAGTTTATTTCTGAGTCTGTTGAAGAGAATGTAGGTGTAGAGACTATGGAATCTGTTTTAAGAAATCTTGATGAATGGAGTGATGATGAGCAAGAAGAAGAAGTTGAGAAAGTGCACCAAATCAAAGGAAGATATTATGAGGAGCTAGGCACTAGTGAAAGCAAGCCAGTACCATCATTGATACAGCCACCAAATCTTGAGCTTAAACCCCTTCCTTCACATTTAAAATATGCTTTTCTAGGAACTGGAGATACTTTGCCAATAATTGTTTCATCTTATTTGACAGGTGAACAAGAGCAGCAGCTGCTTGGAGTTCTAAGGAAGCATAAAGAAGCAATTGGTTGGACTATTGCTGATATCAAGGGAATTAGCCCTATCATTTGCACTCACAAAATCTTGATGGAAGCTGAGTACAAACCTACAGTTCAACCACAGAGGAGACTTAACCCAACACTTAAGGAGGTAGTAAAAAAGGAAGTTTGAAACTACTTGATGCAGGTATTATCTATCCTATCTCTGATAGTAAGTGGGTAAGTCCAGTTCAAGTTGTACCAAAGAAAGGTGGTATGATGTAGTGAAAAATGAAGAAAATCACTTGATTCCTACTCGTACTGTAACTGGGTGGAGAGTTTGCATTGATTATAGAAAATTAAATGATGCCACCAGAAAAGATCACTTTCCCCTTCCTTTCATTGATCAGATGTTAGAAAAACTTGCAGGGCATGATTATTATTGCTTTTTAGATGGTTATTCTGGTTATAATCAAATTTCTATAGCTCCTGATGACCAAGAAAAAACCACTTTTACTTGTCCCTATGGCACTTTTGCTTTTAGGAGGATGCCCTTTGGTCTTTGCAATGCACCTGCTACTTTTCAAAGGTGTATGATGGCTATTTTTTCTGACATGCTTGAGAATTTTATTGAAATTTTTATGGATGATTTTTCTGTTTTTGGAAAGTCTTTTGAAGCATGTTTAGAAAACTTAGCTTGTGTTCTTCAAAGATGCAAAAAACAAATTTGATTTTAAACTGGGAAAAATGTCATTTCATGGTAAGAGAAGGGATTGTTTTGGGTCATAAAGTTTCAGTGAGAGGAATTGAAGTTGATAAGGCCAAAATTGAGATCATAGAGAAATTACCACCCCACCACTGTTAAGGGAGTTAGAAGTTTTTTAGGACATGCAGGTTTTTATAGAGATTTATTAAAGACTTCTCTAAAATTTCTAAACCCTTTGCAATCTTCTTGAGAAAGATACAATGTTTAATTTTGATGACAATTGTTTGCAGGCATTTAACTTATTAAAGGAAAAGCTCACATCTACCCAGTGATTATTGCACCTGATTGGGAGCTGCCTTTTGAACTTATGTGTGATGCCAGCGACTTTGCTGTAGGAGCAGTATTGGGTCAGAGAAGAGGTAAGTTGTTTCATGTTATATACTATGCTAGTAGACTTTGAATGAGGCTCAAAGAAACTATGCCACAACTGAGAAGGAACTTCTTGCTGTTATATTTGCTTGTGACAAGTTTAGGCCTTATCTGATAGGATCTAAAGTCATAGTATATACTGATCATGCTGCTTTGAAATACTTGTTTGCTAAAGCTGATGCAAAGCCAAGGTTGATTAGATGGATATTGTTGCTGCAAGAATTTGATCTTGAGATTAAGGATAAGAAGGGAACTGAGAATGTGATTGCTGATCATTTATCTAGACTAGAATCTGATAGTTTAGATATTCCTATCAATGAAAAGTTTCCTGATGAACAATTGCATGCAGTAGAGATCCTAAATTTGCCTTGGTATGCTGATTATGTCAATTACTTGGTTAGCAAAATCATTCCATATGGTTTGTCTTATCAACAAAAGAAAAAGTTTTTGCATGATGTGAAAAGCTATTTTTGGGATGAACCGTATTTGTTCAAAAAATGTGTTGACCAAGTAATTAGACGTTGTGTGCCTGAATCTGAACAGCTTAACATTATTGAGCATTGTCATTCAAAAGAAGCAGGAGGTCATTTTGGTCTTCAAAGGACTGTAGCTAAGGTCTTATCATCTGGATTTTATTGGCCTAATTTGTTTCGTGATTGCAGGAAATATTTATTGTCTTGTGCTCAATGTCAAAGAACTGGTAATATTTCCAAGAAACATGAATTACCACAAAAACATATTGGTAATTGAGCTTTTTGATGTGTGGGGAATTGACTTCATGGGTCCTTTCCCTCATCTTTTTCAAAAAATATATACTTGTGGCAGTTGATTATGTTTCTAAATGGGTGGAAGCTGTTGCTTTACAAACAAATGATGCCCGAGTAGTTTTGAAATTTTTGAAAAAGAATATTTTTACCAGATTTGGGGTGCCTAGAGCTATCATTAGTGATGGGGGATCACATTTTTGTAACAAGCAATTTGAAAAACTTTTGTCAAAATATGGTGTTACACACAAAATTGCTACCCCCTATCATCCACAAACAAGTGGACAAGTTGAGGTATCCAATAGGGAGATAAAAGAATTTTGGAAAAAACTGTTAATGCATCTAGAAAAGATTGGTCTTTAAAATTAGATGATGCATTATGGGCTTATAGAACTGCTTTTAAAACCCCTATTGGAATGTCCCCATTTATGATTGTTTTTGGTAAATCATGTCATCTTCCTGTAGAACTTGAGCACAAGGCATATTGGGCCATTAAATTCCTTAATTTTGATGAAAAAGCTGCAGGTGAGAAAAGATTGCTTCAATTGAATCAATTGGATGAATGGAGGAATGAAGCTTATGAGAATTCTCGTATCTAAGGAACGAGCAAAGAATGGCATGATAGAAACATTATCAAGCGGGAGTTTTTGCCTGGACAAAAAGTTTTACTTTATAACTCTCGTTTGAAGTTGTTTCCAGGAAAGTTGAGATCAAGATGGTCAGGACCGTTTGAAATTGCCAAAGTTTTTCCCTATGGTGCAGTAGAATTAAAACTGATGATAATCGGACTTTCAAGTGAATGGGCATTTGCTCAAACATTTTTATGAAAGGGAAAACCATGATAGTGCTTCCACTGTCATGATCTGAAGGAACCATGAAGAAGGAAAAGTCGGGCTAAGCGACTCTAAACTAAGCGCTTCTTGGGAGGCAACCCATGTTAATTTTAGAGTAGTTTTATTTTTGTTTTTATTAACTTTATTTTTTTAGTGTGTACAGGTTATGTGAAAAAAAAAAATTTGAAAAAGTTGAAAGCTGGCATAAAGCTGCCAGCCTTGAGCTAGCTTTGAAAAATCAAGGGAAAGCCGGACCTAAGCCGCCAGCTTTTAGCCAGCGTAAAAGTCAAAACAAGAGTAGGTGAGCACCGCACAAGAAGCCGGCAAATGGAAGGTGAAGGCCGCTGGCTTAGTGCCAGCGTATGCAACAACAATTACACCAGCTTCATACTTTCTGAAAGCCACCAGTTTTGAAGGCAAAGTATGTTCAAGATTTCAAGGGTTTTGAAAAATCCCGATTAAAGCCAGCATCTGGGTTTGAAAGCCGCTAGCTTTAAAGCTGGCATAGACATATACGCCGGCAATGTAAATGAGTAAGCTGCCGACCATTTACTCTCGGCATGAATTTAATGTAGATATACCGGCATGTAAGCCGCCGACGTACTCGATAAAAATGTCGGTGTACGTTCTGCAGAATTGCATTTAACAGGAATGGCTCCTAGACAAAAGAAACAAAAGACTATAGATGCCTCTACTTTTGGTTCTCATACCAGGAGTCTGCTGTCTAGTCAGCAGTATGCTAAAGATTGAAAAAAGAGGCTAGTGAAGATGGATTTCCTGAACACCCAGTACCTAGACTGGAGCTTACTGGATGAGTATGGGATTACTGACAGGATTAGAGGCACAATCCAAGATCCATCTTGGATTAGATTGTTTGATTTTAGGGAGCCAGCTTATAATAACTTGACCATTGAGTTCTTATCCACATTAAAGAATATTCCTGACAGAGCTGAATCCACATTTCAATTCCAGGCATTTGGTGAGATTAGAGAAGTCAAGCTGAAACAGATGGGCAAGCTCCTAGGATTATATGATGAGGAGGAGGAAAATTTGAATTTGCCCAACAGTTGGCCTAAGGGAGATGATCACATGACTCAGGAGGCTTACTGGTTTCGGTTGGTTCCTCCTGACAAAGCAAATGAGCCATTTGTTCCCTTTAAGTCATTGGCCACTTCATTTGGTGCTGTTGAGCACAAGCTACTCCACCTTATCCTTGCATACACACTGAATTGCAAGAAGACTAGTCACAGCAAGGTGACTAGTTTTGATATGTTTTATTTGTATAGCCTTATCAGAGGCTACAAGATAGATTTGGGTGTGGAGATAGCGAATTTCATTTACAGACAGGCTGATGATACCAGGACTAGAGTCCTGTGTTGTGGTGGCTACATCACCAAGTTGCTAAAGGGGATGGGAATTTTTGAGCCTCCTCAAGATGATGAGATATTTGAAGTAGAAATATCTCATCGGCACCATTCTGAGGTTGGAGATTGCTTAAAAACCCCAGAGGAGCTCAACCACCAGTCCTGGAGGAGATTGAGTTCCAGGATATCTTTACTAGAGATGTTCCATTTGAGATCCCATCTACATCTGCTCCTCCTCCTCCTGCAGGTACTTCTTCTACATACGATATGGGCCAGCTTAGGCTGGATGTTCAGGAATTGAAGAAGCAAATTCAGGAGCTTAGAGATAGACAGGAAAAGGAAAGGAAGAAAAATAAGAAATTCAGAAAGTCTATCTTTGAGGCATTGAAGACGGCTATCTGCTGCTTGAGCCTAGAGACAGGGGCTGGGATGACATATGAGACTTCCACTGAGTCTAGACACAGTTCACATCACACAGATAGACTCAGTTCGGAGCATAAACACACCACCAGCCCAGGAGACACTCAGAGACATAGTCCTGAGCATAGCAGCAGAGCCAGTCTAGGGTCAGAGAGCTAGAGATCCTGCTAGCTCTCATTTGATCTTTATTGAGATTTTTATTTTTTTTTTATTTTGGCCTGTACATATATATATTGAGCACCCAAGTTCCTATGGGTAGACTCCTTTATTTCTGCTTTTATTTATTTATTTTTTTTTTTGTAGTGACTACAGGAAAGCAAGCAAAGCCAAAATTCTCTCTTGCAATGCAATTTTGATGACTGTGAAACATATGAAGTCAAGGAAGTTTCAAATTCTTTTTCTTATTCCTTTCCTATAATTTAATTTGTTACAAAACAGTGAGGACACTGTTTAGTTGAAGTGTGGGGGAAAGGATAAAATGAATGAAGTGTTGAATTAAAGTTGTGAATATGATCTGTTGTCTGAATTGCTATTGTTATTTATATTTGAAAATACCCACCTTGTATTTTTGGTTTGAAAGCAAATTATGGGGAAATTCTGCCAAAATTTTTCCAAAAATCTCTTGAAAAATAGAAATAGTACAAAGCAAAGACTGAAAGCAATGAAATTAACTTATAAAAGTATCTTACTCATCTACTGTTGTGATTGGTTTACTAAATTAGAATTAAGTTGTAAAATACTTAAGAAACAAGTTTACTTTATTTTTTTAACTTTAGAATTGGAAATTTAAGAGCTGGTCGAGTCCTTTTGTGAAAAATAAATAGGTTTACTTCTAGGAAATTTTAGTTTGTATATATTCTTTAAATTATAACACTTAGTGAAAGAGGTAGAAGAAACTTTTAAACTTAGTGATCCTTTATAAAAATAAGTCTTTGATTTGTTATTGCATTCAAAAAGAAAAGAAACAAGCATAGCCACTACTCCTCCGACTTAAAAATTTTAGTTATGAGTATCTGAACTTGAATGTTAAAGTGAGGAAGAGTTCTTAGGGGTATTTTGAAACCTGGTCACTTAGGTGATGAGCCTGGGATGTGCCTACTCAATGAACTCACTATAACGAGAAGGGAAGAAAGGCAAAAGTTCAATTCATGAACTTTGAAAAGAAAAAAGATGGAGGCAAAAACCTCCCAAAAAGAAAATAAATGCTTGAAAAAGAAAAAGAAAATGAATGCAAATATGCAAATAAAAGAGGACTTATAATAAAGAAAGAGAAAAACTAAGGAAAAAGTAGATACCACATGCTTTCATTTAGTGTTACTTAGAATATATATATATATATATATATATATTATATATATATAAGCTAAAAGTCCAATGAAGTTTAAATGAGTATTTTACCTTAGTGGATTGAGTATCTGCTTTTTGAATAGAATGTTTTTTGTTAAAGATTGAGATTAAACTTGTTTCGTTTGGATTAACTTTCTAAATTTTAATTATAGTACTCTAATTACAAGAAATTGGTATGGTTAGAGCAATAGATACAAGAAAAGCAAGTTAAAGAAATTGTGATTAAAATAGAAAAGTCGTACTATTTATAAGAGATTTCATTAATTTTGTTTTCCATTATTTTGCTTGAGGACAAGCAAAAGTTTAAGTATGGGAGAATTGATAAGATCATATTATATACAACTTGTTGATGTTTAAAATAGCTAGAATGGATATTTGTTTTGATTAAAATTCATGTTTCAAGTCTAATTTGGACAAAGAAATCAAAACAAGAAACTTTTGAGTGAAAAATGGAAAAATTCAAAGATATGCCGGCATTTCAAACTTCAAAGCCGCGGCGTTGATATGGCTTACAAGATGCACTCACCCAAAGTCATTGCTTACACTGCCAGCTTTACAAGGATTGACTCAACCAATTATACGCCGCCTCAAAGCTGCCGGCGTAGAAGATGAATGGTCAGCGTACATTGAAGGCCGGCAGCTCAGAGTTCAAAAGTTACCAGCGCAAAAGAAGTTACAATCTACGCCGGCTACAAAGCCGCTGGCATTGAGGCAGTATAGATCAAGGATCAGAAGCGACAAGTAGACAACATATGCTTGGAGGCAATTGAAGAGACCAAATATGCTGGATGTCTAAGCGGTATCAAAGCCGCCGGCTTTGGGACAGCTTTCGTTGTAAAATTGGCCCAACCTTTCATTTTTCATCATATACGCCGGCGAGATCTATATCTAAGCCGCCGGCGTAGAAGCGACCTACACTTGTAACCGAAGTTGAAAGCTGCTAGTGCACTGCCTGCGCAAAGAAAAAAATGACTATATACCATCTGTAAGTCGCTGGCGTTGGATCTGTAACTGCCGGCGTACAAAGTGAAACTGCAATTTTTATTTAATGATTTGCACGAAATTTTTCCTATAAATAGAGACTTCCTCGCTCAAACAAACAAAACAAGCAAAAGCAAAGTAGAGTTTTCAGTATACAAATAGTCTTAGGATTTTCATAGAGAATTGTGAGAGAATTTGAGCTTTCAAGAATTGTAATTGAAGATTGCGATATTTGAATTGGTGATATCTAATCTCTTTCTTATGCAATTCATTTATCTGGATTATCTGTTCATAATGTTATCAATTGCATATTCTTATTTGATTATTGAATCAACATCCATGAGTAGCTAAACCTTTCTTTATGGGAAGTGATGAAATCCTAATTTTGCTAAAATGATTCTTGAATTTATTATAGGATTGTTTAGAATTATGGAATATTTGTATTGAATCCTAATTATCTATTTTATTTCTGATTGAAATTGAATGGTAAGAATTCTGGTAATTTGGAAAAAGAACTAGGATTCATAGGAATTCATGAATTAAGATTAAACAACAATTGTGAAAGCAATTAAGTTTAATATTAATTTGGAAATTGTTTTTTGTGATTCATGCAATATTTTATCTTAATTTCTCACTAAGGAATTAGGAGAAGTTAATTTAGGATATTAGACAATTATAGAATTGGAAGATTTATAATTATAGATTAGATTCCATTGATAATTTGTATAGCGGAAGCTAATAGATTATTTTATGGTTTACTAAAACTTGATAGTTTTAGGTTTTAACAATTTCTTACAAATATCCACAATCATAATTGTTCATATAATATAACTTCAGCATGATTAGTAAAGATTAGGATGGATTCTGTTCCTTCCCACATTCATCTTATATAACTTCTCACAATCTCATTGCATTCATATAGATGATATATTTTGATTGCCTAAATATTAGTATAAACTAATATCAATCTAGTAGTTAATTTAGTCCTTGTGGGAACGATACTCAACTCACTTCTATATTACTTAATCAAGACCAAGTACACTTGCTGGTAGTATCTGAATTTATATACACATTCCAATCAGATCAGTGAGAAGTTGTAAAGTTTGGTAAAATCTATGTTAAGGTGGAGTGTGGTTAAATGGAGTAGACCCCATTTACAATAGAAATAACAAATTTGTTGAACATATACAATAAAAATGAGTTCTAAAAATTATGCATTAATCTAAAATTAATAAAAGAAAATAAAAAAGTTGTTGAGTTTGGTTTTGCAAATCGGTTCAATTTCTTGATGTGTTCAGTTTAACTTAGCCATATTTAGATGAGCTATTGCTTTTGCCCCTGTAGCTAATTGCTACCATGTTTTTGTTATTGATGTTTACAACTTGGTCCCCCCTTTGGTATTCAGTCAACTACTTAAACTCTGCTTAAGAGCTACTCAACTTGAAACATAGTAGGTTAATGAAGCTTAATCGATGAGTAAATCTATTTTACATTTTCTTACTTCAAATCTAATGAAATCTGATTGGCATAGTCTTCAACCTACTCTTTTTGAACTGATGCTTGGTTTTTGACTCATGCACAGTAGTTCGACCTTAAATGCTGTTTAATGTTGTTATTGCTTAGCTTTGCTTCTTATTGAATTATGTTGCTTGGTAGTCTTGAATTATTCATTTGCTATAAATGGTTGGTTTTGTTTAGAGTTGTATTTGTGGCTCAGTCGTTAATAAACAATGTCTCAGTTCGTTACAATTAGAAACAAGCCAACGCATTAACAAAATAGCTTGGTGATTCCGTAGCTCAAACTTGTTGTTTTTAGAGCTCTGGTTGAACAATCGGTGAAGATTTGCTCTGTTGCATCTTGTTTGATATTGGATTGATTTTGATGTAGCTTAGATTTGAATAGGTTAGTCCTAATAAGCTTGGTGTGTGACTGCAGCTCGATTCTCCATCGTAATTCGACTTTATCTTCAAGTTTATATTAATTGATTTGATTCGTTTAGTTTGTTGCACGCTTGACCTTCCTTGTAGTGAGCTTGGTCATTCTATCCTTAGATAAATGCCAAAAGGCATGACTGAGACATTTGCAAGTCAACAGTGTGGTCCTCTGATATATTGATTGATATATCAATATACTGTTGCTCTTATTCTTTCCCTTCAATCAATATATAGGTCGTCCTCAGGGATCGATCAAACTACTAGCTTGTCTTCTTATTCCTTTATTTACTCTAAAGCAATTTTGGAAATTATCAATTACAATTATGACTATGAATAAATCCTTATTAAAACTCAACAACGAAAAGGCAAATTTATATTACTCAACTTCATCTGAACAACGTTGATTCTAATGATTATTCAATGTTTAATTTAGTAGCAAGCCTCCAAAATTAGATTAGTATCTCTTTCAAGATTATAAATTAGTAATCGTTAAAATCTACTTGTTAAAATCCCTTCTAATTGGTAATGATTTAAAGATTGCATTATTAAATAGTGAATCTTTTAATGAAAATTATGCTAAGGCAAAAAACTCTTGTAATTCAGGTTCTAGAAATATAGACAAGTTCTTTTGATTTTGCTAGACCTAATCAAATAGGCAGTTTTTCAATTCACATATATGATATCAACAATAAAATCAATATCCAGAATATCAAATCTTAGAGCAATTTGATATTCAAAATCAGACTTAAACAAGAACATGAATAATTCATTAAACTAATAATCACAAAACACATAGTGAATTCTTGGGTTTTTGTTGTTCAGATGATAATGTTTCCACTTTTCCATCAGAATTCTATAAAACAAAGCATCTATCAGTATAGATTGGATGGTGTAAACCCCAGTTTTCCTAGTAACCAAGTAAACTTCAGAAATCGGAAACCAAAACCCTAAACCAGATTAGTTTTAAGCTTGAAGTGGAAACCTAGGAATACTGGATCCAGCTTTTCTTCGATTTCAACTAAAAGAATTTCTGTAAAATAAATTAATGTGGAATATTGTTTTAAAGTATATTTCAACACATAAAAAGTTCTGATTTCGAAAAATTTTCTATTACGGGCCTTCTCGAGCTCCATTATGGAAAAGCGAGCCCCAGAACTAAAAATTCAGAAAAATATTCTGGAATACTCTGTAGAACCGAAATTTTATAAGGATTTCAAAAATATATGTTTTATAATTTTTCGGGTTATAAAAATTATAGTTATAGCCTTTTTTCCATATTTTCTTTACTACCGGTAAAGTAAATGTCTTGTCTACTATTTATTACTATTCACAAGTATAACCTACTACACCCACAACCAATACTCTAGTCTTACATCCTTACAAACACTCCATTACATTTTTTTTCCAAGAAAAGTTTGTCTCTTAAGAATTATTACAATTTAAGATATTTTATTACATAAATTACAAAACAAATTAAATCAACTCTCTCCCTCTCTTACTCACCCTAGAACTGGCGCACCCCTCCCCCTCTTTGCCTTAAATTGTTTTATTTTATTTCATTTCGTAATGCAAACAAACCTTAATTTCACTTAATATAAATAATCTTTTACTTTTCTCTCTCCTTCATTTTACCTCATTTGTTTCAAAGCTCACAAAAACTCTCTCTTTTCCCTCCTTGTGCCGTGAGCTCCACCACCATCACACACACACACAAGCTTCATTTCTTCTTCATTTCTCATCTATTTCAAGCTTTAGGTGATGAATCTTAAGTCTCTCTACCATTTAATCTTGTAATGGCAAGATTATTTATGGGTATTTTCACTTTAAGTCCCTATGAGCACTTGCTAGAGATGGGAAAATACTAATATATGAATATCAAGCCATCACAAGAGTGGATCTTATGTTTGATTAAGTTTTTATTGGAAATATTTTTCATGTTCATGCATGTAAAAGTGGAGTAAACTAAAGATCTTGTATAAAAATCCATGTTCATGCTTTTAAACTTCATTTCATACATCATAAGTAGTAGATCTAGCTTTTAGATGCTTATACCATACTTGATATTTATGATCTTATGGATAATTTATGTTTTCATGCATTAATGCTCATAAAAGCTTCGTTTTGTGAATATAGATGTTGTAGTTGGTAGATCTTTAGGCAAATAAAACAAGAACTTACAAAGGAAAAGTTTTTGTTTGAAATATTCAAAGACAAATTCGTATGATTTCAAGTCATTTTTAAAAACCCTTTTATCAACTCTAAAACTCATGTTTTATGTGAAAAATGAAGGGTATATGTCACGTCCTAGAGGGTATCCTAAACGTGGCAGTCCGCCGCATATAATATTAAAGCTAATGAATGACAACCTTAGTCATACGGGAGCTTCAATATCATATGCAAGGCGTGCTTCCAAGATAGTAGGAGACCACAGGGGTATTACATTTAAGTAAAAAATAAAAGCAAGCAAGAACTTATATAAATAAACATAAGATTTCCATAATAATATCCTTATATCATCTTAGGGGCATTCCCCCGCTTTAGAAGTCTTTCAACAAAATAATAATAACTATAATATAAGCCTACTCTAGAGATTTTTCCTAGAAGCCTATGTTCAAAACTTAAATACATATAGCTTCTCCCAAAAACTCCTAGTAGCTTAAATTGGTACCTGTCATATGAGGCTCCTTGGGGCCAACTAAAGGTAATCGTACTATAACAAAAAACTATAAGGGTATAAGCAAAACTAGCTTAGTGAGATAATTCCATCTACAAGACATTTCCATATAGCAAACAAGTGTTTATCATGCATATGAGAATGCACCAATCAAATGAACAAACAAATCCACATGATTAACGGAAATCAAGTGTAGCATGGAATTTACGCACTCCATGTCAAGGGTTGGGAGGTTTACAGGCCCATACGACCATCAATATTTGCAGATTTACCGGCTCCTACTGCTTGCCTATAGACTTTTTGGCTCCTATTAGCCCATGTAGACTTTCGGCTCCTAATAGCCACCACCACCATTTCCTCGTTTCCCCACATGAAGAATAGTAGTGAAATGAATGTAACTCACAATTATGATATGCATGAATTAATTCCAACATATATTTAACGAGATAATGTTTAGTTCAAGTTAAAGGTGATCAACATAATTTTCATCATATCAATACAAGAATCACAATTTATTTATCAAACCTTCTTTCGATATTCTTAATTTATATTCAACCAATCATAATTCCAGGTCACAACAATTGTTCATTTTATCTTTCTCTTAATTGCTAGTACTTCTACTTACACAAACAAGGAAATGTAACTTAGTAAAGGATTAACTCACTCCATGTCGGTAGATCCTAATCGAAGTAATCTTCCGAAAGGTGATCTCGGGTCCTTCTCCACCTAAACAAGATGAAATACCCAAATGAGTCTTTCATGAAATTTCTATTCTTGAAGATTCTAACTTTTCTTAAAATCACGGTAAAATCGTATAAGTGGAAATTCAACTTAAAATGTTATAACTTGCTCATTTTAACTCGGAATTTCGCATATAATATACCGTTTTCTACCTGTTCAAAAAGATCTATCTATTTCTAAACTTATTTTCATCAAACTAAGTCATTTGGGCTCCGAAAAAGTGGCGGACAGATTCACCACAAATTTTTATAAACTTGTTTTTCTTCTTTTATCCAAAGCTCATTTTGAAGAGATAGGTAATATAATAGCTTGTGAACCTTTGGAATGTACATTCATATATTTATTGACTCATAACAAATGTATGAAGTTAATGAAGTTGTCTCAGATTTTGAAAAAGTAAAGCCTTTAAAGATTTTGAAACTTGAGAGTTTTTGAAATATTCATTTTGCTTTAAAAATATCTTAAGTTATTTATAATGAGTATTTCTTTTCTTTTCCTAAATTTCATTTTCGTAATCTCTTTAAATTCTTGAGGAATGATTTTTATTTCCTAAGCTTAGCTTCCAACACTTTTTGAAAGTAATAATACTTCTATATTTAGAGAAATAATTTCTTTATTTCTTGAGATCATTTTAATGAAAAGAATTTTTATCATTGGAAGAAAAAGTGAAGTTGTTGAAAAATCTTTGTTTACTTCAAGAATTCCTTTTTATGTTATGTATGTTTATAAAATCTCTTATGAACTCCTCTAAGTTTGTTAAGGAAAGTAGATTATGAACAAAAACAAAGTATGAACCTATTGTTGCTTTCTTAACCTTCATGGTTTTAGAAAATATACACTAAGCTCATACTAAGTAAATGAACATATGGAAGTCTTGAAGAAAATTTACCTAAAAGAACTACACTTGAGAGAGCTTCTTGAGAGGAATTTCTTGGAGAGATTTTTGTAGAGTAACTTTAGTAGAAGAGAGGTGTGAAAGAAGTGGAAGTATGAGGGGGTATTTATAGGAAAATGTGGGAGATAATTTGTGTTAATTAAATAAATTGAAAATAAAACAAATGGGAAGTAAGAGAGGGGTGGCCGGCGCTATTTTGAGAGGAGAGAGGGAGTGAAAATTTATTTTTTGTCTTTTGATTAATTAAAAGTAAGATATGAAATATGTGAAGTTGTATTGGAAATGAAAATGTGTAAGAAATAGAGGAATGGGTTGTAAGAGTAGGTTGTAAGAAAAAGTAGAGATAGATAAATAGTGTAGAATAGTAGTAAATAGTGTAATGTAAAGTAGACATGACAATTCAAGTACCGGTAGTAAGAAAATACGCGTATAAATGCGATATTTGATATTTTTAGCTACCGAAAAATTATGAAATTGATATTTTTGAAAATCTTATATTTTTACGAGTCTAACGGTATATTCGGAATATTTTTACTATTCCGAGCTCCGGACACGTTTTTCAAGAACTGTGTCCAATCAGGTTTAAAACGAGTCGCAGTTTTACTAGACTGATCTTTTTAGGCTTCCTTGGATAATTACGAGCTGTTCTACTCACTAAACTCTTTCTTACTCCCTTAGGGTTTCTTAAACAGGAATGCTGGACTTAAACGGTTACAGTCAACTAAGGTTTTGTTGTCTTTAGAAATTCGGTTGACTTCTAATTAGGGTTTAAGCTTTAATTTGAATTCAAAACTTCGGGGGTTTACAACCTACCCCCCTTAAAGAAAGTTTTGTCCTCAAAACTTGAAGTTCATACCTGATTCTTTAAACAAACTTGGATACTTCTGGCGTATGTCGCTTTCAGCCTCCAGGTTGCTTCCTCATGCGAGTGGTTTCTCCATAGAACCTTTACATTCTTGATTTCTTGTTCGAAGCTTCTACACCTTGTGATCTAGGATCTGACCGGGTGCTCCTCGTATGTGAGATTTTCTTTCAACCGAACTGGTTCCAGTTCTGCAATCCTGGTAGGATCTGACACATGTTTCCGTAGAACTGATACGGAATACATTGTGAATTCTAGATAGGTTAGGAGGGAGTGCCAGACGATAAGCAAGATCTCCTACTTGTCAAGCACTTCAAAAGGTCCAACATACGTGGGCTCAACTTTCCTTGTGCCCGAACTCGGTGAATACTCTTGATGGGTTTACTTTCAAGTACACATGGTCTCCAACTTCAAACTCAAGCGTTCGTCTCTTCATATGCCAGCTCTTTTACCTATCTTGTGCTTCCTTCATCTTTGTTGGATGATCCACACCTTGTCGGCCACATCTTGTACCAAGTCAGGTCGATGCTCAACTTTTCTACATCGTCCCAGAACAATGGTGATCGACATCGTCTTCCATACACTTCATAGGTGGCATCTGGATCATGGAATGGTAGCTGTTGTTGTAGGCAAACTCTACCAAAGGTAGTGTGTGTCCCAACTTCCTTTAAACTCTATCATGCAAGCTTCAACATATCTTCCAAAGTCTGTATCGTCCTCTCTGATTGCCCATCTGTTTGAGGGTGATAGGCAGTATTGAAGTGTAGCTTTGTTCCCATACCTTTGTAAGCTCGTCCAAAATTTAGACACAAACCTTGGGTCTCGGTCGGAAACTATTCCCGCGGGCACTCCATGCAATCGCACTATTCTCCTTATGTATATCTTGCCAACTTATCCATGGAGTATGTCATGTTGATTGGAGGAAATGTGCGTCTTTGTCAATCGATCCACTATGACCCAAATAGCATCATATCCTGCAGAAGTCTTCGGCAATCCACACAAAATCCATTATGATTTGATCCCATTTCCATTCGGGTATCGGCAGGGGTTTCAAAAGTCCTCTAGGTCTTTGGTGCTCCACTTTCACTTGTTGGCATGTGGGACATTTTAGCACAAAATCTGCCACGTCTCTCTTCATGCCGTTCCACTAGTAGTGGCTCTTCAAGTCTTGATACATTTTAGTTCCTCCTGGATGCATGGTATATCCTGAATGATGTGCTTCATTCATGATTTCCTTCCTCATATCCTCATCATCTGGAACACATAACCTTCCTTTCATTCTTACCACTTCATCCTCATCTATGGTAAAATCGGTGTACTTTCCTTCTTGTACCTCTCCCTTAATCTTCTGAATCGTCTCATCATATCTTTGGGCCTCCTTGATTCTCTCCACTAAGGTGGGTTCTAAGACTAGGCTGGCAATTTCCACTTCCACACTTTGCCCTATGAATTTGATACTCATTCTTTCAAATTCCCTTATTAGCTCCTTCTTATCCGTGAGCAAGGTAGTTACTTCTCCATAATTCTTTCTACTCAGGGCATCTACAACCGCATTTACTCTTCCTGGACAGTAATTTATCCTAAGGTCATAATCTTTGATGAGTTCCAACCATCTTCGTTGTCGCATATTCAACTCCTTCTGCGTGAATAGATACTTGAGGCTCTTATGGTCGGTGTAGATTTAGCACCTTTGCCCATACAAGTAATGTCTCCATAACTTAAGTGCAAACACAATGGCGGCTAACTCCAGATCATGAGTGGGGTAATTCTGTTCATGCGGCCGAAGCTGTCGTGATGCATAAGCGATCACTTTTCCATCTTGCATCCAAGACCATTTCTGGAGGCGTCACTATGCATCGTATAAGGCTTCTCCGGATTTGGTAGAATCAAGATTGGGGCAGATACAAGCCTTCTCTTCAACTCTTGAAAACCTTGTTCTCTATTATCTATCCAAATGAACTTTTCATCATTCTGAGTTAACTGTGTGAGGGGTTTGGCGATGGTAGAAATTTTTTTTACAAATTTTCTATAATATCCAGCCAATCCGAGAAAACTTCTCACTTCGGTTACAGTCTTAGGTTGTTTCCAATCCATCACTGCCTTGATCTTCTCAGGGTCTACCGATATTCCTTCTCCAGATATCACATGTCCTAGGAAGGATATCCTATCCAACCAGAAGTCACACTTTGATGGCTTGGCATACAATTTATGCTCACACAAGGTCTGTAATGCCATTCTTAAGTGTTCCTCATGTTGCTCTCGTGTCTTGGAGTAGATCAGAATATCGTCAATGAAGACTATCACAACTTATCCAACAGGGGCTTATATACTCGATTCATGAGATCCATGAAAGCTGTGGTGCGTTGGTTAATCCAAAAGGCATTACCAGAAACTCGTAATGTCCGTAGCGAGTTCTGAAAGCTGTCTTAGGTACATCCTCAGGTTTAATTCTCAACTGGTGGTATCCTGATCGTAGGTCAATCCTTGAAAAGACGCTAGCTCCTTGAAGCTGATCAAAAAGGTCATCTATCCTTGGGAGTGGATACTTGTTCTTGATGGTGACTTTGTTGAGTTCTCCTGATAATCGATGCATAAGCACATGGAACTATCACGCTCCCCCTGCAGGCGATGAAATGCAATGCCAGGCAATAAACCCATGTGGCCCCTAGTGATAATGGCCGACACTACTATTGCATCCTGGTGACCCTAACCAACGCATGCCCCTTAGGGTATCACGGGTACTATAGGTATTGTTACCCTTAGGCAGAGTTGAACCCAGTCTACAGACTCTAGGATTTGAACCCACGACCTGAGGCTTTTGCCTGCCCCAAAGGCAGCACCTCTTACCAATTGAGCTGGCACCTTTTTATGTCACACCCCGCCCCCTCAGCGACGGCAATGTGATGCCAGGGTAGGCAAACCCACCACTGGCCCCCTTGTGATAATGGCCAACACCACCATTGCATCATGGTGACCCCAACCAACGCATGCCCGCAGGGTATCATGGGTACTATAGGTATTGTTACCCTTAGGCAGAGTTGAATCCAGTCTGCAGATGGATTCAACTCTGCCTAAGGGTAACATACCTATAGTGCCCATGATACCCTGCGGGCATGCGTTGGTTGGGGTCTTACCTAAGGGTGGATGTCAGCCTTATTACTAGGGGGCCAGTGGTGGTTGTTTGCCCTGGCATCACGTTGCTGTCGCCTATGGGGATGGAGCGTGACATAAAAAGGCAGCTCAATTGGTAAGAGGTGCTGCCTTTGGGGTAGACAAAAGCCTCAGGTCATAGGTTCGAATCTTAGAGGCTGCAGACTGGGTTCAACTCTGCCTGAGGGTAACAATACCTATAGTACCCGTGATACCCTGCTGGGTATGTGTTGGTTGAGGTCTCCCCTGAGGGTGGATGTCGGCCATTATCACTAGGGGGCCAGTGGTGGGTTTGCCTACCCTGGCATCACATTGTCGTCGCCTGAAGGGGCGGGGTGTGACAGGAACCATCCTTCTTCTTCACGAATAACACTAGTGCTCCCCAAGGTGATACACTCGGTCGGATAAAACCTTGATCTAACAAGTCTTGCAACTGAGTCTTTAGCTACTTAAGCTCTACTAGTGCCATCTGGTAGGGTGTCTTTGATATTGGTTCTGTGTTTACCAATAAGTTGATTTCGAAATCGATTTCCCTCTTGGGTGGTAATCCAAGCAATCCATCAAGGAACACATCTGGGAATTCCTTAACCACTTGTATGGATTCTAACTCAGGTTTCTCCTTTTCTTCTTCGTCCATGTTACTTAAGTTGATCTCTTCATCATCCATTAACTCGAATGAGTTCAACTTCACCGTGGATTCTCCCCTGAACACTATTTCACATCCACTTTGATCCTCAAACTTCACCTCTTTACGTCTACAATCCACTAAAGCTTTAACAAATGTCAACCAACTCATTCCTAAGATTACTTCGTACTTGCTCATTTCCAAGATTATCAGGTCACACTTAGAGTTACTTCTTTGTATCTCCATGGGACAATCCTTAAGCACTTCCTTAGTTGTTATTATGCTTCCGGTGGGGGTCTTAACTCGAAAACCGGTAGCAATAGTATCTATGGGTAAACTAGTTTGTTTAGCCAGGCTAACGGTGATAAAGGAATGCATAGCTCCCATATCAAACAAAGCATAAGCGGTTTGACTAGCTATGCGTACATGTCCTGCATTCGAATTTTTATACTAATCATAAGATCGGTATACTTAAGCTATTTGTGGGTATAAACCTTATCCTTCTAGCATAAGAATCGAACATAGGATTCTTAATAACTTGCATCAAAGGTAGAGGAGTTTTGATTCTAACCTGTCACCAGTCCAAAATCTGGGCCACAATCTCCATCCATGGCTGCTAACTCCGCTTCTTCTTCATCCAACTCTTCACACACCCACTGTCTTTCCAAGTTGTATATCCTCATTCCATGGACAGCTGTTCCAGTACAACTCGAGTTGCTCCCTCCACTTCCATTCTTCGCCGGTGCAGCTCCTCCCATTGAACCAAACGGTCTAGCTGGGGCATTCTTTCTCTGTGGGAATTCATTGGCGAAGTGCCCAGTTTACTTACATACAAAGCAAACGGTGGAAGCCTTCTTCACGCAGTCACCGATCTTGTGGCTAGGGTCTCCACAAAAATAGCATTTGTGTTGAAGCAAAGGGCACCTCTTCGGATAGTGTTCCTTCTTACATTTCCAGCATGTCACTTTGACCTTGGATGCCTCCTTGTTACCACTAGCACTTCCTCTGTAACTGTTGAAGGGTTTAAACTTCTTGCTCTGAAAACTAGGGCCGTAACTATCTTGAGCCCTTTTTCCAAACACAAAGGTTTGCTTCTCAAGTGCTTTACTTTTCCTTTTCTTGGCTCCCTCTATAATGCGAGGCCTTTTGACCAACTCACGGAGGGTCCTTAGATCCAACTCCTCCAAACGCATCCTCAAATCTTCATCTAAGCCACTCAGGAAGACTTGCCTCTTCAATTCCTCGCAGTGCCTAAAGGATTCCCATGCATATTGAAGTAGACGACTGAACTTCGTCTCGTATTGTTCCACCGTCCTTTCTTTCTGAGATATGTGAAGGAAATCTCCACTGTATTGTACCCTCAAACTTCCAGGAAAGTAATTTTCCAAGAATTCCCTTCGGAAGGTCTAGGTCACCGGTGGAAGTAATTCCTTACTTTTTGATTCCTACTATATTCTGGCGTTGAACTTTAACATATATGTGCCATAATCCAAGCGAAGATGATAGGGTACTTCATATGCAGCAAACAATCTCTCAATCTGTGCTAGCCAGTCCTCCGCTTCTTCTGGTTTTCCAAAACTCTCGTCAAAGTATCTATTGCTCTTAATGAAGTCTGGTAGGGAACTTCGGCAAGGTCGAAGCGGCGGTGGTGCTGGCAAAGGAGCAGTTTGAGACTCAGTTTTTGGTGGTGCAGGTGCCTCAACTGTCGCTTCAAGTGCATTGGCAACTGGAGGTGGCATGTTTTGTGCATGCTACATGAAGTTGTTGACTAGACCAGCTAGTTGATTAATTGCAGCCCAAACATCACCTTGTTGGTTTTGTAGGGGATTTAGTGGTGCTGCTGATTGTCCTGCTAGGGGATTTTCTGGTTCAGCTAGAACATTATTAGAGGCGTGTCGTTCACATCTTTTACCTCTCCTACCTCGTCTGTTAATTACTTTAGTTTTAGACTTCTTAAATCTTTAGAAAGAGATAAGAAATAACGTCTTTTGCATAGAAAATATTCAGGGCAATCAAATCCAAAAATTATGAAATCAAACATACCTTGCATTAAAACAAAAGAAGGTGATAACCCTTACATATTTTGAGAAGGTTGGAACCATTCTCAACAAAAGATAATTATTCAAAATAGGAAATACTTAAAACATATAAAAAATGAACATTCGTGCATTATAACAAAGATATGCCTATTCGAATCCTAGGAAAAGGCTTGGTTGGACTGTTGGATTGTGCTCATCTCCTTCACTTCCTCCTTCCTTACTTTCTCTTCCTTATGGGATGGTGCCGGGTTCGTGCTTCGGCTAGTGGAACCTCTATGCTTCTTGACAAACTGTCGCAAATACTAACTCACAGACATCCTTTTTCCTCTATACCTTGAGGTGATTTCTGCCTGAGACGGCCATACTTCTTCATGCATGGAAGTCCTTTCTCCTTGAGTGGTGTCGTTTGTTGTCTCTTGTTCTTCTTGATCTTCTCCTTCAGGTGCCATTGCTATGGTAGGGGTTTGAGATCTTTCGCAAAAATCCACTTGGATCGAAAGCATTCCTCCATTGTTGGCCATCTCTTTCTTCTTCCTCTGAGTCGGAAATCATCACTGGTTATTTCTTGCTACTGTCTCCATGGGAATGTCTTGACTCAACCTTCGGGGGTACCGGACTGGAATCAGGGACTATGTTCCCAAGGAGTTGCGGACGGATTTTCCTCAGGTTCTAGGTCTTCGTTGGGGTCTTGATCACCTTCTATCTCTCCATTTCCTTCCTTCCTTTGGGCATCTTCCATGATGAAATCCTCGTCTGGGATTACTTCCAACTGCATTCCGATGATTTGGTTGGATGCTACATTCTGATGGCATGGGGACAATACGTCTGTAGGCGGCATACCAGTAGAATCGTTCTTCCGCGTCCGTCTTTAGCCAATCTGTGGATCCACCCGCTCATCATGTGCATAGATATAAAGGGGTCCTAACTTGTTCCAAGTTCGGAAGTCTGGGTCCTGCCGGGTTCCTTCCGCCTTTAAGATGAAGGTCATCTCTTGTAGCATGGTTTCTCTATACATAAAACCATCATCTTTCTACCACGTAGATAACCTCTACACCACTCCATTGCGTCTGCTTACGGCATGAATCGTAGTTCTTTGGGCAAGTTTCTCCATAAAGAATGTTTCAAACCTTTCCTCCATAACTTAAACATTTCTTGGGCGTTCTGGGTCTTCAACGTAAACTCTTCACATAGGACTCTCAACCTAAGACGGTAGTTCACAAAGGTTCATCTGGGTCCTTAAGGAAATTTCGGGATTTTTCCTTAACTTTAGGGAAGGTTAGCTATCAAAATAGAACAAGAAGAGGATCAGATCTTAAGCTTAGTTTCTAACTTATTACTATCTAACTTAAAGTCTACTTCTACTATCTTTTATCTAAAACTTGCGCTCTGATACCAACTTAAACTGTCACGTCCCGGAAAGTACCCTAAACGTAGCAGTCCACCGCATATAATATTAAAGCTAATGAATGACAACCTTAGTCATGCAGGAGCTTCGATATCACATGCAAGGTGTGCTTCCAAGATAGTAGGGACTCACAGGGGTATTACATTTAAGTAGATAATAAAAGCAAGCAAGAACTTATATAAATAAACATAAGATTTCATAATAATATCCTTACATCATCTTAGGGGCATTCCCCCGCTTTAGAAGTCTTTCAACAAATAATAACAACTATACATAAGCCTACTATAAGATTTTT